>JAVRKA010000440.1:0-115280 GCA_034508555.1 Venustoraphidia nigricollis | reverse complement strand
TGGAATGCCTATCGGGACCTATATTTGAAATGCCTATCGGCTTCTATATCTGAAATGCCTATCGGCACCTATTTTTGAAATGCCTATCGGAAACTACATCTGAAATGCCTATCAGCACCTATTTTTGAAATGCCTATCGGCCACCATATCTGAAATGCCTATCGGCACCTATTTTTGAAATGTCTATCGGAAACTACATCTGAAATGCCTATCAGCACCTATATTTGAAATGCCTATCGGCAACAATATCTGACATTCCTATCGACACCTATATTTTAAATACCTATTGGCTTCTATATCTGAAATGCCTATCAGCACCTATTTTTTAAATGCCTATCGGAAACTACATCTGAAATGCCTATCGGCACCTATTTTTAAAAAGCCAATCGGCAACTATATCTAAAATGCCTATCGGCACCTATATCTGAAATGCCTATCGGCACCTATTTTTGAAATGCCTATCGGAAACTACATCTGAAATGCTTATCAGCACCTATATTTGAAATGCCTATCGGCAACCATATCTGAAATGCCTATCGACACCCATATTTGAAATACCTATCGGCTTTTATATCTGAAATGCCTATTGGCACTTATATCTGAAATGCCTTTTGGCACCTATTTTTGAAATGCCTATCGGAAACTACATCTGAAATGCCTATCAGCACCTATTTTTGAAATGCCTATCGGCAACCATATCTGGAATGCCTATCGGCACCTATATTTGAAATGCCTATCGGCTTCTATATCTGAAATGCCAATCGGCACCTATTTTTAAAATGCCTATCGGCACCTATATCTGAAATGCCTATCGGCACCTATTTTTAAAATGCCTATCGGAAACGACATCTGAAATACCTATCAGCACCTATGTTTGAAATGCCTATCGGCAACCATATCTGAAATGCCTATCGACACCTATATTTGAAATACCTGTCGGCTTCTATATCTGAAATGCCTATCGGCACTTATTTTCAAAATGCCAATCGGCAACTATATCTGAAATGCCTATCGGCACCTATATCTAAATTGCCTATCGGCACCAATTTTTGAAATGCCTGTCGGAAACTACATCTGAAATGCCTATCAGCACCTATATTTGAAATGCCTATCGGCAACAATATCTGGAATGCCTATCGGCACCTATATTTGAAATGCCTATCGGCTTCTATATCTGAAATGCCTATCGGCACCTATTTTTAAAATGCCAATCGGCAACTATATCTGAAATGCCTATCGGCACCTATATCTGAAATGCCTATCGGCACATATTTTGGAAATGCCTATCGGAAACTACATCTGAAATGCCTATCAGCACCTATATTTGAAATGCCTATCGGCAACCATATCTGGAATGCCTATTGGCACCTATATTTGAAATGCCTATCGGCTTCAATATCTGAAATGCCTATCGGCACCTATTTTTAAAATGCCAATCAGCAACTATATCTGAAGTGCCTATCGGCACCTATATCTAAAATGCCTATCGGCACCTAGTTTTGAAATGCCTATCGGAAACTACATCTGAAATGCTTATCAGCACCTATATTTGTAATGCCTATCGGCAACCACATCAGAAATGCCTATCGGCACCTATATCTGAAATGCCTTTCTGCATTTATATCTGAAATGCCTATCGACACCTATATTTGAAATGCCTATCGGCACCTATATTTTAAATGCCTATCTGCAACTATATCTGATATGCCTATCGGCACCTATATCTGAAATGCCTATCGGCACCTATTTTTGAAATGCCTATTGGAAACTACATCTGAAATGCCTATCAGCACCTATATTTGAAATGCCTATCGGCTTCTATGTCTGAAATGCCTATCGGCACCTATTTTTAAAATGCCAATCGGCAACTATATCTGAAATGCCTATCGGCACCTATATCTGAAATGCCTATCGGCACCTATTTTTAAAATGCCTATCGGAAACGACATCTGAAATGCCTATCAGCACCTATATTTGAAATGCCTATCGGCAACCATATCTGAAATGCCTATCGACACCTATATTTGAAATACCTGTCGGCTTCTATATCTGAAATGCCTATCGGCACTTATTTTCAAAATGCCAATCGGCAACTATATCTGAAATGCCTATCGGCACCTATATCTAAATTGCCTATCGGCACCAATTTTTGAAATGCCTGTCGGAAACTACATCTGAAATGCCTATCAGCACCTATATTTGAAATGCCTATCGGCAAAAATATCTGGAATGCCTATCGGCACCTATATTTGAAATGCCTATCGGCTTCTATATCTGAAATGCCTATCGGCACCTATTTTTAAAATGCCAATCGGCAACTATATCTGAAATGCCTATCGGCACCTATATCTGAAATGCCTATCGGCACCTATTTTTGAAATGCCTATCGGAAACTACATCTGAAATGCCTATCAGCACCTATATTTGAAATGCCTATCGGCAACTATATCTGAAGTGCCTATCGGCACCTATATCTGAAATGCCTATCGGCACCTATTTTTAAAATGCCTATCGGAAACTACATCTGAAATGCTTATCAGCACCTATATTTGAAATGCCTATCGGCAACCACATCAGAAATGCCTATCGGCACCTATTTTTGAAATGCCTATCGGAAACTACATCTGAAATGCCTATCAGCACCTATATTTGAAATGCCTATCGGCAACAATATCTGGAATGCCTATCGGCAACTATATTTGAAATGCCTATCGGCTTCTTTATCTGAAATGCCTATCGGCACCTATTTTTAAAATGCCAATCGGCAACTATATCTGAAATGCCTATCGGCACCTATATCTGAAATGCCTATCGGCACCTATTTTTGAAATGCCTATCAAAAACTACATCTGAAATGCCTATCAGCACCTATATTTGAAATGCCTATCGGTAACCATATCTGGAATGCCTATTGGCACCTATATTTGAAATGCCTATCGGCTTCAATATCTGAAATGCCTATCGGCACCTATTTTTAAAATGCCAATCAGCAACTATATCTGAAGTGCCTATCGGCACCTATATCTGAAATGCCTATCGGCACCTATTTTTGAAATGCCTATCGGAAACTACATCTGAAATGCTTATCAGCACCTATATTTGAAAAGCCTATCGGCAACCACATCAGAAATGCCTATCGGCACCTATATCTGAAATGCCTTTCTGCATTTATATCTGAAATGCCTATCGACACCTGTATTTGAAATGCCTATCGGCACCTATATTTTAAATGCCTATCTGCAACTACATCTGATATGCCTATCGGCACCTATATCTGAAATGCCTATCGGCACCTATTTTTGAAATGCCTATCGGAAACTACATCTGAAATGCCTATCGGCAGCTATTTTTAAAATGCCAATCGGCAACTATATCTAAAATGTCTATCGGCACCTATATCTGAAATGCCTATCGGCACCTATTTTTGAAATGCCTATCGGAAACTACATCTGAAATGCCTATCAGCACCTATATTTGAAATGCCTATCGGCAACCATATCTGGAATGCCTATCGGCACCTATTTTTAAAATGCCAATCGGCAACTATATCTGAAATGCCTATCGGCACCTATATCTGAAATGCCTATCGGCACCTATTTTTGAAATGCCTATCGGAAACTACATCTGAAATGCCTATCAGCATCTATATTTGAAATGCCTATCGGCAACCATATCTGGAATGCCTATCGGCACCTATATTTGAAATGCCTATCGGCTTCTATATCTGAAATGCCTATCGGCACCTATTTTTAAAATGCCAATCGGCAACTATATCTGAAATGCCTATCGGCACCTATATCTGAAATGCCTGTCGGCACCTATATCTGAAATGCCTATCGGCACCTATTTTTTAAATGCCTATCGGAAACTACATCTGAAATGCCTATCGGCACCTATTTTTAAAATGCCAATCGGCAACTATATCGAAAATGCCTATCGGCACATATATCTGAAATGCCTATCGGCACCTATTTTTGAAATGCCTATCGGAAACTACATCTGAAATGCCTATCAGCACCTATATTTGAAATGCCTATCGGCAACCATATCTGAAATGCCTATCGACACCCATATTTGAAATACCTATCGGCTTCTATATCTGAAATGCCTATTGGCACCTATTTTTAAAATGCCATTCGGGAACTATATCTGAAATGCCTATTGGCACCTATATCTGAAATGCCTATCGGCACCAATTTTTGAAATGCCTTTCGGAAACTACATCTGAAATGCCTATCAGCACCTATATTTGAAATGCCTATCGGCAACCATATCTGAAATGCCTATCGACACCTATATTTGAAATACCTATCGGCTTCTATATCTGAAATGCTTATCGGCACCTATTTTCAAAATGCCAATCGGCAACTATATCTGAAATGCCTATCGGCACCTATATCTGAAATGCCTAACGGCAAAAATTTTTGAAATGCCTATCGGAAACAGCATCTGAAATGCCTATCAACACCTATATTTGAAATGCCTATCGGCAACCATATCTGGAATGCCTATCGGCACCTATATTTAAAATGCCTATTGGCTTCTATATCTGAAATGCCTATCGGCACCTATTTTTAAAATGCCGATCGACAACTATATATGAAATGCCTATCGGCACCTATATCTGAAATGCCTATCGGCACCTATTTTTGAATTGCCTATCGGAAACTATATCTGAAATGCCTATCAGCACCTATATTTGAAATGCCTATCGGCAACCATATCTGAAATACCTATCGACACCTATATTTGAAAAACCTATCGGCTTCTATATCTGAAATGCCTATCGGCACCAATTTTTGAAATGCCTATCGGAAACTACATCTGAAATGCCTATCAGCACCTATATTTGAAATGCCTATCGGCAACCATATCTGGAATGCCTATCGGCACCTATATTTGAAATACCTATCGGCTTCTATATCTGAAATGCCTATCAGGACCTATTTTTAAAATGCCAATCGGCAACTATATCTGAAATGCCTATCGGCACCTATATCTGAAATGCCTATCGGCACCTATTCTTGAAATGCCTATCGGAAACAACATCTGAAATGCCTATCAGCACCTATATTTGAAATGCCTATCGGCAACCATATCTGGAATGCCTATCGGCACCTATAATTGAAATGCCTATCAACTTCTATATCTGAAATGCCTATCGGCACCTATTTTTAAAATGCCAATCGGCAACTATATCTGAAATGCCTATCGGCACCTATATCTGAAATGCCTATCGGCACCTATTTTTGAAATGCCTATCGGAAACTACATCTGAAATGCCTATCAGCACCTATTTTTGAAATGCCTATCGGCAACCATATCTGGAATGCCTATCGGCACCTATATTTGAAATGCCTATCGGCTTCTATATCTGAAATGCCTATCGGCACCTATTTTTAAAATGCTAATCGGCAACTATATCTGAAATGCCTATCGGCACCTATATCTGAAATGCCTATCGGCACCTATTTTTGAAATGTTTATCGGAAACTACATCTGAAATGCCTATCAGCATCTATATTTGAAATGCCTATCGGCAACAATATCTGAAATTCCTATCGACACCTATATTTTAAATACCTATTGGCTTCTATATCTGAAATGCCTATCAGCACCTATTTTTTAAATGCCTATCGGAAACTACATCTGAAATGCCTATCGGCACCTATTTTTAAAAAGCCAATCGGCAACTATATCTAAAATGCCTATCGGCACCTATATCTGAAATGCCTATCGGCACCTATTTTTGAAATACCTATCGGAAACTACATCTGAAATGCCTATCAGCACCTATATTTGAAATGCCTATCGGCAACAATATCTGAAATTCCTATCGACACCTATATTTTAAATACCTATCGGCTTCTATATCTGAAATGCCTATCGGCACCTATTTTTAAAATGCAAATCGGCAACTATATCTGAAATGCCTATCGGCACCTATAACTGAAATGCCTAAAGGCACCAATTTTTGAAATGCCTATCGGTAACTACATCTGAAATGCCTATCAGCACCTATATTTGAAATGCCTATCGGCAACCATATCTGGAATACCTATTGGCACCCATATTTGAAATGCCTATCGGCAACAATATCTGGAATGCCTATCGGCACCTATATTTGAAATGCCTATCGGCTTCTATATCTGAAATGCCTATCGGCACCTATTTTTAAAATGCCAATCGGCAACTATATCTGAAATGCCTATCGGCACCTATATCTGAATTGCCTATCGGCACCTATTTTTGAAATGCCTATCGGAAACTACATCTGAAATGCCTATCAGCACCTATATTTGAAATGCCTATCGGCAACAATATCTGGAATGCCTATTGGCACCTATATTTGAAATGCCTATCGGCTTCAATATCTGAAATGCCTATCGGCACCTATTTTTAAAATGCCAATCAGCAACTATATCTGAAGTGCCTATCGGCACCTATATCTGAAATGCCTATCGGCACCTATTTTTGAAATGCCTATCGGAAACTACATCTGAAATGCTTATCAGCACCTATATTTGAAATGCCTATCGGCAACCACATCAGAAATGCCTATCGGCACCTATATCTGAAATGCCTTTCTGCATTTATATCTGAAATGCCTATCGACACCTATATTTGAAATGCCTATAGGCACCTATATTTTAAATGCCTATCTGCAACTATATCTGATATGCCTATCGGCACCTATATCTGAAATGCCTATCGGCACCTATTTTTGAAATGCCTATCGGAAACTACATCTGAAATGCCTATCAGCACCTATATTTGAAATGCCTATCGGCTTCTATGTCTGAAATGCCTATCGGCACCTATTTTTAAAATGCCAATCTGCAACTATATCTGAAATGCCTATCGGCACCTATATCTGAAATGCCTATCGGCACCTATTTTTAAAATGCCTATCGGAAACGACATCTGAAATGCCTATCAGCACCTATATTTGAAATGCCTATCGGCAACCATATCTGAAATGCCTATCGACACCTATATTTGAAATACCTGTCGGTTTCTATATCTGAAATGCCTATCGGCACTTATTTTCAAAATGCCAATCGGCAACTATATCTGAAATGCCTATCGGCACCTATATCTGAAATGCCTATCGGCACCAATTTTTGAAATGCCTATCGGAAACTACATCTGAAATGCCTATCAGCACCTATATTTGAAATGCCTATCGGCAACAATATCTGGAATGCCTATCGGCACCTATATTTGAAATGCCTATCGGCTTCTATATCTGAAATGCCTATCGGCACCTATTTTTAAAATGCCAATCGGCAACTATATCTGAAGTGCCTATCGGCACCTATATCTGAAATGCCTATCGGCACCTATTTTTAAAATGCCTATCGGAAACTACATCTGAAATGCTTATCAGCACCTATATTTGAAATGCCTATCGGCAACCACATCAGAAATGCCTATCGGCACCTATATCTGAAATGCCTTTCTGCATTTATATCTGAAATGCCTATTGACACCTATATTTGAAATGCCTACCGGCACCTATATTTTAAATGCCTATCTGCAACTATATCTGATATGCTTATCGGCACCTATATCTGAAATGCCTATCAGCACCTATTTTTGAAATGCCTATCGGAAACTACATCTGAAATGCCTATCAGCACCTATATTTGAAATGCCTATAGGCAACCATATCTGGAATGCCTATCGGCACCTATATTTGAAATGCCTATCGGCTTCTATATCTGAAATGCCTATCGGCACCTATTTTTAAAATGCCAATCGGCAACTATATCTGAAATGCCTATCGGCACCTATATCTGAAATGCCTATCGGCACCTATTTTTGAAATGCCTATCGGAAACTACATCTGAAATGCCTATCAGCATCTACATTTGAAATGCCTATCGGCAACCATATCTGGAATGCCTATCGGCACCTATATTTGAAATGCCTATCGGCTTCTATATCTGAAATGCCTATCGGCACCTATTTTTAAAATGCCTATCGGAAACTACATCTGAAATGCTTATCAGCACCTATATTTGAAATGCCTATCGGCAACCACATCAGAAATGCCTATCGGCACCTATATCTGAAATGTCTTTCTGCATTTATATCTGAAATGCCTATCGACACCTATATTTGAAATGCCTACCGGCACCTATATTTTAAATGCCTATCTGCAACTATATCTGATATGCTTATCGGCACCTATATCTGAAATGCCTATCGGCACCTATTTTTGAAATGCCTATCGGAAACTACATCTGAAATGCCTATCAGCACCTATATTTGAAATGCCTATCGGCAACCATATCTGGAATGCCTATCGGCACCTATATTTGAAATGCCTATCGGCTTCTATATCTGAAATGCCTATCGACACCTATTTTTAAAATGCCAATCGGCAACTATATCTGAAGTGCCTATCGGCACCTATATCTGAAATGCCTATCGGCACCTATTTTTAAAATGCCTATCGGAAACTACATCTGAAATGCTTATCAGCACCTATATTTGAAATGCCTATCGGCAACCACATCAGAAATGCCTATCGGCACCTATATCTGAAATGCCTTTCTGCATTTATATCTGAAATGCCTATCGACACCTATATTTGAAATGCCTATCGGCACCTATATTTTAAATGCCTATCTGCAACTATATCTGATATGCCTATCGGCACCTATATCTGAAATGCCTATCGGCACCTATTTTTGAAATGCCCATCGGCAACCACATCAGGAATGCCTATCGGCACCTATATCTGAAATGCCTTTCGGCATTTATATCTGAAATGCATATCGACACCTATATTTGAAATGCCTATCAACACCTATATTTTAAATGCCTATCGGCAACTATATCTGATATGCCTATAGGCACCTATATCTGAAATGCCTATCGGCACCTATTTTTGAAATGCCTATCGGAGACTACATCTGAAATGCCTATCGGCACCTACTTTTAAAATGCCAATCGGCAACTATATCTGAAATGCCTATCGGTACCTATATCTGAAATGCCTATCGGCACCTATTTTTGAAATGCCTATCGGCAACCATATCTGAAATGCCTATCGACACCTATATTTGAAATACCTGTCGGCTTCTATATCTGAAATGCCTATCGGCACCTATTTTTAAAATGCCAATCGGCATCTATATCTAAAATGCCTATCGGCACCTATATCTGAAATGCCTATCGGCACCAATTTTTGAAATGCCTATCGGAAACTACATCTGAAATGCCTATCAGCACCTATATTTGAAATGTCTATCGGCAACCATATCTGGAATGCCAATCGGCACCTATATTTGAAATGCCTATCGGCTTCTATATCTGAAATGCCTATCGGCACCTATTATTAAAATGCCAATCGGCAACTATATCTGAAATGCCTATCGGCACCTATATCTGAAATGCCTATCGGCACCTATTTTTAAAATGCCAATCGGCAACTATATCTGAAGTGCCTATCGGCACCTGTATCTGAAATGCATATCGGCACCTATTTTTGAAATGCCTATCGGAAACTACATCTTAAATGCCTATCAGCACCTATATTTGAAATGCCTATCGGCAACCATATCTGGAATGCCTATCGGCACCTATATTTGAAATGCCTATCGGCTTCTATATCTGAAATGCCTACCGGCAGCTATTATTAAAATGCCTATCGGCAACTATATCTGAAATGCCTATCGGCACCTATATCTAAAATGCCTATCGGCACCTATTTTAGAAATGCCTATCGGAAACTACATCTGAAATGCCTATCAGCACCTATATTTGAAATGCCTATCGGCAACCATATCTAGAATGCCTATTGGCACCTATATTTGAAATGCCTATCGGCTTCAATACCTGAAATGCCTATCGGCAACTGTTTTTAAAATGCCAATCGGCAACTATATCTGAAGTGCCTATCGGCGCCTATATTTGAAATGCCTTTCTGCATTTATATCTGAAATGCCTATCGACACCTATATTTGAAATGCCTATCGGCACCTATATTTTAAATACCTATCTGCAACTATATCTGATATGCCTATCGGCACCTATATCTGAAATGCCTATCGGCAGCTATTTTTGAAATGCCTATCGGACACTACATCTGAAATGCCTATCGGCAGCTATTTTTAAAATGCCAATCGGCAACTATATCTAAAATGCCTATCGGCACCTATATCTGAAATGCCTATCGGCACCTATTTTTGAAATGCCTATCGGAAACTACATCTGAAATGCCTATCAGCACCTATATTTGAAATGCCGATCGGCAACCATATCTGGAATGCCTATCGGCACCTATATTTGAAATGCCTATCGGCTTCTATATCTGAAATGCCTATCGGCACCTATTTTTAAAATGCTAATCGGCAACTATATCTGAAATGCCTATCGGCACCTATATCTGAAATGCCTATCGGCACCTATTTTTGAAATGCCTATCGGAAACTACTTCTGAAATGCCTATTAGCACCTATATTTGAAATGCCTATCGGCAACCATATCTGGAATGCCTATCGGCACCTATATTTGAAATGCCTATCGGCTTCTATATCTGAAATGCCTATCGGCACCTATTTTTAAAATGCCAATCGGCAACTATATCTGAAATGCCTATCGGCACCTATATCTGAAATGCCTATCGGCACCTATTTTTGAAATGCCTATCGGCACCTATTTTTAAAATGCCAATCGGCAACTATATCTGAAATGCCTATCGGTAACCATATCTGAAATGCCTATCGACACCTATATTTGAAATACCTGTCGGCTTCTATATCTGAAATGCCTATCGGCGCCTATTTTCAAAATGCCAATCGGCAACTATATCTGAAATGCCTATCGGCACCTATATCTGAAATGCCTATCGGCACCTATTTTTGAAATGCCTATCGGAAACTACATCTGAAATGCCTATCAGCACCTATATTTGAAATGCCTATCGGCAACCATATCTGGAATGCCTATTGGCACCTATATTTGAAATGCCTATCGGCTTCAATATCTGAAATGCCTTTCGGCACCTATTTTTAAAATGCCAATCGGCAACTATATCTGAAATGCCTATCGGCACCTATTTTTGAAATGCCTATCGGAAACTACATCTGAAATGCCTATCAGCACCTATATTTGAAATGCCTATCGGCAACCACATCAAAAATGCCTATCGGCACCTATATCTGAAATGCCTTTCTGCATTTATATCTGAAATGCCTATCGACACTTATATTTGAAATGCCTATCGGCACCTATATTTTAAATGCCTATCGGCAACTATATCTGATATGCCTATCGGCACTTATATCTGAAATGCCAATCGGCACCTATTTTTGAAATGCCTATCGGAAACTACATCTGAAATGCCTATCGGCACCTATTTTTAAAATGCCAATCGTCAACTATATCTAAAATGCCTATCGGCACCTATATCTGAAATGCCTATCGGCACCTATTTTTGAAATCCCTATCGGAAACTACATCTGAAATGCCTATCGGCACCTATATTTTAAATGCCTATCTGCAACTATATCTGATATGCCTATCGGCACCTATTTCTGAAATGCCTATCGGCACCTATTTTTGAAATGCCTATCGGAAACTACACCTGAAATGCCTATCGGCAGCTATTTTTAAAATGCCAATCGGCAACTATATCTAAAATGCCTATCGGCACCTATATCTGAAATGCCTATCGGCACCTATTTTTAAAATGCCTATCGGAAACTACATCTGAAATGCCTATCAGCACCTATATTTAAAATGCCTATCGGCAACAATATCTGGAATGCCTATCGGCACCTATTTTTAAAATGCCAATCGGCAACTATATCTGAAATGCCTATCGGCACCTATATCTGAAATGCCTATCGGCACCTATTTTTTAAATGCCTATCGGAAACTACATCTGAAATGCCTATCAGCACCTATATTTGAAATTCCTATCGGCAACCATATCTGGAATGCCTATTGGCACCTATATTTGAAATGCCTATCGGCTTCAATATCTGAAATGCCTATCGGCACCTATTTTTAAAATGCCAATCGGCAACTATATCTGAAGTGCCTATCGGCACCTATATCTGAAATGCCTATCGGCACCTATTTTTGAAATGCCTATCGGAAACTACATCTGAAATGCTTATCAGCACCTATATTTAAAATGCCTATCGGCAACCACATCAGAAATGCCTATCGGCACCTATATCTGAAATGCCTTACGGCAACTATATCTGAAATGCCTATCGGCACCTATATCTGAAATGCCTGTCGGCACCTATATCTGAAATGCCTATCGGCACCTATTTTTTAAATGCCTATCGGAAACTACATCTGAAATGCCTATCGGCACATGTTTTTAAAATGCCAATCGGCAACTATATCTAAAATGCCTATCGGCACATATTTCTGAAATGCCTATCGGCACCTATTTTTGAAATGCCTATCGGAAACTACATCTGAAGTGCCTATCAGCACCTATATTTGAAATGCCTATCGGCAACCATATCTGAAATGCCTATCGACACCCATATTTGAAATACCTATCGGCTTCTATATCTGAAATGCCTATTGGCACCTATTTTTAAAATGCCAATCGGGAACTATATCTGAAATGCCTATTGGCACCTATATCTGAAATGCCTATCGGCACCTATTTTTGAAATGCCTTTCGGAAACTACATCTGAAATGCCTATCAGCACCTATATTTGAAATGCCTATCGGCAACTATATCTGAAATGCCTATCGACACCTTTATTTGAAATACCTATCGGCTTCTATATCTGAAATGCCTATCGGCACCTATTTACTAAATGCCAATCGGCAACTATATCTGAAATGCCTATCGGCACCTATATCTGAAATGCCTATCAACACCTATATTTAAAATGCCTATCGGCAACCATATCTGGAATGCCTATCGGCACCTATATTTAAAATGCCTATTGGCTTCTATATCTGAAATGAATATCGGCACCTATTTTTAAAATGCCGATCGACAACTATATATGAAATGCCTATCGCACCTATATCTGAAATGCCTATCGGCACCTATTTTTGAATTGCCTATCGGAAACTACATCTGAAATGCCTATCAGCACCTATATTTGAAATGCCTATCGGCAACCATATCTGGAATGCCTATTGGCACCTATATTTGAAATGCCTATCGGCTTCAATATCTGAAATGCCTATCGGCACCTATTTTTAAAATGCCAATCGGCAACTATATCTGAAGTGCCTATCGGCACCTATATCTGAAATGCCTATCGGCACCTATTTTTAAAATGCCTATCGGAAACTACATCTGAAATGCTTATCAGCACCTATATTTGAAATGCCTATCGGCAACCACATCAGAAATGCCTATCGGCACCTATATCTGAAATGCCTTTCTGCATTTATATCTGAAATGCCTATCGACACCTATATTTGAAATGCCTACCGGCACCTATATTTTAAATGCCTATCTGCAACTATATCTGATATGCTTATCGGCACCTATATCTGAAATGCCTATCGGCACCTATTTTTGAAATGCCTATCGGAAACTACATCTGAAATGCCTATCAGCACCTATATTTGAAATGCCTATCGGCAACCATATCTGGAATGCCTATCGGCACCTATATTTGAAATGCCTATCGGCTTCTATATCTGAAATGCCTATCGGCACCTATTTTTAAAATGCCAATCGGCAACTATATCTGAAATGCCTATCGGCACCTATATCTGAAATGCCTATCGGCACCTATTTTTGAAATGCCTATCGGAAACTACATCTGAAATGCCTATCAGCATCTACATTTGAAATGCCTATCGGCAACCATATCTGAAATGCCTATCGGCACCTATATTTGAAATGCCTATCGGCTTCTATATCTGAAATGCCTATCGGCACCTATTTTTAAAATGCCTATCGGAAACTACATCTGAAATGCTTATCAGCACCTATATTTGAAATGCCTATCAGCAACCACATCAGAAATGCCTATCGGCACCTATATCTGAAATGCCTTTCTGCATTTATATCTGAAATGCCTATCGACACCTATATTTGAAATGCCTACCGTCACCTATATTTTAAATGCCTATCTGCAACTATATCTGATATGCTTATCGGCACCTATATCTGAAATGCCTATCGGCACCTATTTTTGAAATGCCTATCGGAAACTACATCTGAAATGCCTATCAGCACCTATATTTGAAATGCCTATCGGCAACCATATCTGGAATGCCTATCGGCACCTATATTTGAAATGCCTATCGGCTTCTATATCTGAAATGCCTATCGGCACCTATTTTTAAAATGCCAATCGGCAACTATATCTGAAGTGCCTATCGGCACCTATATCTGAAATGCCTATCGGCACCTATTTTTAAAATGCCTATCGAAAACTACATCTGAAATGCTTATCAGCACCTATATTTGAAATGCCTATCGGCAACCACATCAGAAATGCCTATCGGCACCTATATCTGAAATGCCTTTCTGCATTTATATCTGAAATGCCTATCGACACCTATATTTGAAATGCCTACCGTCACCTATATTTTAAATGCCTATCTGCAACTATATCTGATATGCTTATCGGCACCTATATCTAAATTGCCTATCGGCACCTATTTTTGAAATGCCTATCGGAAACTACATCTGAAATGCCTATCAGCACCTATATTTGAAATGCCTATCGGCAACTATATCTGAAATGCCTATCGACACCTTTATTTGAAATACCTATCGGCTTCTATATCTGAAATGCCTATCGGCACCTATTTACTAAATGCCAATCGGCAACTATATCTGAAATGCCTATCGGCACCTATATCTGAAATGCCTATCAACACCTATATTTAAAATGCCTATCGGCAACCATATCTGGAATGCCTATCGGCACCTATATTTAAAATGCCTATTGGCTTCTATATCTGAAATGAATATCGGCACCTATTTTTAAAATGCCGATCGACAACTATATATGAAATGCCTATCGCACCTATATCTGAAATGCCTATCGGCACCTATTTTTGAATTGCCTATCGGAAACTACATCTGAAATGCCTATCAGCACCTATATTTGAAATGCCTATCGGCAACCATATCTGAAATGCCTATCGACACCTATATTTGAAAAACCTATCGGCTTCTATATCTGAAATGCCTATCGGCACCTATTTTTGAATTGCCTATCGGAAACTACATCTGAAATGCCTATCAGCACCTATATTTGAAATGCCTATCGGCAAACATATCTGGAATGCCTATTGGCACCTATATTTGAAATACCTATCGGCTTCTATATCTGAAATGCCTATCGGCACCTATTTTTAAAATGCGAATCGGCAACTATATCTGAAATGCCTATCGGCACCTATATCTGAAATGCCTATCGGCACCTATATTTGAAATGCCTATCGGCTTCTATATCAGAAATGCCTATCGGCACCTATTTTTAAAATGCCACTCGGCAACTATATCTGAAATGCCTATCGGCACCTATATCTGAAATGCCTTCCGGCACCTATTTTTGAAATGCCTATCGTAAACTACATCTCAAATGCCTATCAGCACCTATATTTGAAATGCCTAATGGCAACCATATCTGAAATGCCTATCGACACCTATATTTGAAATACTTATCGGCTTCTATATCTGAAATGCCTATCGGTACCTATTTTTAAAATGCCAATCGGCAACTATATCTGAAATGCCAATAGGCAACTATATTTGAAATGCCAATCGGCAACTATATCTGAAATGCCAATAGGCACCTATATTTGAAATGCCTATCGGCAACCTTATCTGGAATGCCTATCGGCACCTATATTTGAAATGCCTATCGGCTTCTATATCTGAAATGCCTATTGGCACCTATTTTTAAAATGCCAATCGGCATTTATATCTGAAATGCCTATCGGCACCTATATCTGAAATGCCTATCGGCACCAATTTTTGAAATGCCTATCAGCACCTATTTTTGAAATGCCTATCGGCAACCATATCTGGAATGCCTATCGGCACCTATATTTGAAATGCCTATCGGCTTCTATATCTGAAATGCCTATCGGCACCTATTTTTAAAATGCTAATCGGCAACTATATCTGAAATGCCTATCGGCACCTATATCTGAAATGCCTATCGGCACCTATTTTTGAAATGTCTATCGGAAACTACATCTGAAATGCCTATCAGCACCTATATTTGAAATGCCTATCGGCAACAATATCTAAAATTCCTATCGACACCTATATTTTAAATACCTATTGGCTTCTATATCTGAAATGCCTATCGGCTCCTATTTTTTAAATTCCAATCGGAAACTACATCTGAAATGCCTATCGGCACCTATTTTTAAAATGCCAATCGGCAACTATATCTAAAATGCCTATCGGCACCTATATCTGAAATGCCTATCGGCACCTATTTTTGAAATGCCTATCGGAAACTACATCTGAAATGCCTATCAGCACCTATATTTGAAATGCCTATCGGCAACCATATCTGAAATGCCTATCGACACCCATATTTGAAATACCTATCGGCTTCTATATCTGAAATGCCTATTGGCACCTATTTTTAAAATGCCAATCGGCAACTATATCTGAAATGCCTATCGGCACATATATCTGAAATGCCTATCGGCACCTATTTTTGAAATGCCTATCGGAAACAACATTTGAAATGCCTATCAGCACCTATATTTGAAATGCCTATCGGCGACCATATCTGGAATGCCTATCGGCACCTATATTTGAAATACCTATCGGCTTCTATATCTGAAATGCCTATCGGCACCTATTTTTAAAATGCAAATCGGCAACTATATCTGAAATGCCTATCGGCACCTATATCTGAAATGCCTATCGGCACCTATTTTTGAAATGCCTATCGGAAACTACATCTGAAATGCCTATCAGCACCTATATTTGAAATGCCTATCGGCAACAATATCTGGAATGCCTATCGGCAACTATATTTGAAATGCCTATCGGCTTCTATATCTGAAATGCCTATCGGCACCTATTTTTAAAATGCCAATCGGCAACTATATCTGAAATGCCTATCAGCACCTATATTTGAAATGCCTATCGGTAACCATATCTGTAATGCCTATTGGCACCTATATTTGAAATGCCTATCGGCTTCAAAATCTGAAATGCCTATCAGCACCTATTTTTAAAATGCCAATCAGCAACTATATCTGAAGTGCCTATCGGCACCTATATCTGAAATGCCTATCGGCACCTATTTTTGAAATGCCTATCGGAAACTACATCTGAAATGCTTATCAGCACCTATATTTGAAAAGCCTATCGGCAACCACATCAGAAATGCCTATCGGCACCTATATCTGAAATGCCTTTCTGCATTTATATCTGAAATGCCTATCGACACCTGTATTTGAAATGCCTATCGGCACCTATATTTTAAATGCCTATCTGCAACTATATCTGATATGCCTATCGGCACCTATATCTGAAATGCCTATCGGCACCTATTTTTGAAATGCCTATCGGAAACTACATCTGAAATGCCTATCGGCAGCTATTTTAAAAATGCCAATCGGCAACTATATCTAAAATGTCTATCGGCACCTATATCTGAAATGCCTATCGGCACCTATATCTGAAATGCCTATCGGCACCTATTTTTGAAATGCCTATCGGAAACTACATCTGAAATGCCTATCAGCACCTATATTTGAAATGCCTATCGGCAACCATATCTGGAATGCCTATCGGCACCTATTTTTAAAATGCCAATCGGCAACTATATCTGAAATGCCTATCGGCACCTATATCTGAAATGCCTATCGGCACCTATTTTTGAAATGCCTATCGGAAACTACATCTGAAATGCCTATCAGCATCTATATTTGAAATGCCTATCGGCAACCATATCTGGAATGCCTATCGGCACCTATATTTGAAATGCCTAAAGGCTTCTATATCTGAAATGCCTATCGGCACCTCTTTTTAAAATGCCAATCGGCAACTATATCTGAAAAGCCTATCGGCACCTATATCTGAAATGCCTGTCGGCACCTATATCTGAAATGCCTATCGGCACCTATTTTTTAAATGCCTATCGGAAACTACATCTGAAATGCCTATCGGCACCTATTTTTAAAATGCCAATCGGCAACTATATCGAAAATGCCTATCGGCACATATATCTGAAATGCCTATCGGCACCCATATTTGAAATACCTATCGGCTTCTATATCTGAAATGCCTATTGGCACCTATTTTTAAAATGCCAATCGGGAACTATATCTGAAATGCCTATTGGCACCTATATCTGAAATGCCTATCGGCACCTATTTTTGAAATGCCTTTCGGAAACTACATCTGAAATGCCTATCAGCACCTATATTTGAAATGCCTATCGGCAACCATATCTGGAATGCCTATCGGCACCTATTTTTAAAATGCCAATCGGCAACTATATCTGAAATGCCTATCGGCACCTATATCTGAAATGCCTATCGGCACCTATTTTTGAAATGCCTATCGGAAACTACATCTGAAATGCCTATCAGCATCTATATTTGAAATGCCTATCGGCAACCATATCTGGAATGCCTATCGGCACCTATATTTGAAATGCCTATCGGCTTCTATATCTGAAATGCCTATCGGCACCTATATCTGAAATGCTTATCGGCACCTATTTTTGAAATGCCTATCGGAAACTACATCTGAAATGCCTATCAGCATCTATATTTGAAATGCCTATCGGCAACCATATCTGGAATGCCTATCGGCACCTATTTTTAAAATGCCAATCGGCAACTATATCTGAAATGCCTATCGGCACCTATATCTGAAATGCCTATCGGCACCTATTTTTGAAATGCCTATCGGAAACTACATCTGAAATGCCTATCAGCACCTATATTTGAAATGCCTATCGGCTTCTATGTCTGAAATGCCTATCGGCACCTATTTTTAAAATGCCAATCGGCAACTATATCTGAAATGCCTATCGGCACCTATATCTGAAATGCCTATCGGCACCTATTTTTAAAATGCCTATCGGAAACGACATCTGAAATGCCTATCAGCACCTATATTTGAAATGCCTATCGGCAACCATATCTGAAATGCCTATCGACACCTATATTTGAAATACCTGTCGGCTTCTATATCTGAAATGCCTATCGGCACTTATTTTCAAAATGCCAATCGGCAACTATATCTGAAATGCCTATCGGCACCTATATCTAAATTGCCTATCGGCACCAATTTTTGAAATGCCTGTCGGAAACTACATCTGAAATGCCTATCAGCACCTATATTTGAAATGCCTATCGGCAAAAATATCTGGAATGCCTATCGGCACCTATATTTGAAATGCCTATCGGCTTCTATATCTGAAATGCCTATCGGCACCTATTTTTAAAATGCCAATCGGCAACTATATCTGAAATGCCTATCGGCACCTATATCTGAAATGCCTATCGGCACCTATTTTTGAAATGCCTATCGGAAACTACATCTGAAATGCCTATCAGCACCTATATTTGAAATGCCTATCGGTAACCATATCTGGAATGCCTATTGGCACCTATATTTGAAATGCCTATCGGCTTCAATATCTGAAATGCCTATCGGCACCTATTTTTAAAATGCCAATCAGCAACTATATCTGAAGTGCCTATCGGCACCTATATCTGAAATGCCTATCGGCACCTATTTTTGAAATGCCTATCGGAAACTACATCTGAAATGCTTATCAGCACCGATATTTGAAAAGCCTATCGGCAACCACATCAGAAATGCCTATCGGCACCTATATCTGAAATGCCTTTCTGCATTTATATCTGAAATGCCTATCGACACCTGTATTTGAAATGCCTATCGGCACCTATATTTTAAATGCCTATCTGCAACTACATCTGATATGCCTATCGGCACCTATATCTGAAATGCCTATCGGCACCTATATTTGAAATGCCTATCGGCAACCATATCTGGAATGCCTATCGGCACCTATTTTTAAAATGCCAATCGGCAACTATATCTGAAATGCCTATCGGCACCTATATCTGAAATGCCTATCGGCACCTATTTTTGAAATGCCTATCGGAAACTACATCTGAAATGCCTATCAGCATCTATATTTGAAATGCCTATCGGCAACCATATCTGGAATGCCTATCGGCACCTATATTTGAAATGCCTATCGGCTTCTATATCTGAAATGCCTATCGGCACCTATTTTTAAAATGCCAATCGGCAACTATATCTGAAATGCCTATCGGCACCTATATCTGAAATGCCTGTCGGCACCTATATCTGAAATGCCTATCGGCACCTATTTTTTAAATGCCTATCGGAAACTACATCTGAAATGCCTATCGGCCCCTATTTTTAAAATGCCAATCGGCAACTATATCGAAAATGCCTATCGGCACATATATCTGAAATGCCTATCGGCACCTATTTTTGAAATGCCTATCGGAAACTACATCTGAAATGCCTATCAGCACCTATATTTGAAATGCCTATCGGCAACCATATCTGAAATGCCTATCGACACCCATATTTGAAATACCTATCGGATTCTATATCTGAAATGCCTATTGGCACCTATTTTTAAAATGCCAATCGGGAACTATATCTGAAATGCCTATTGGCACCTATATCTGAAATGCCTATCGGCACCTATTTTTGAAATGCCTTTCGGAAACTACATCTGAAATGCCTATCAGCACCTATATTTGAAATGCCTATCGGCAACCATATCTGAAATGCCTATCGACACCTATATTTGAAATACCTATCGGCTTCTATATCTGAAATGCTTATCGGCACCTATTTTCAAAATGCCAATCGGCAACTATATCTGAAATGCCTATCGGCACCTATATCTGAAATGCCTAACGGCAAAAGTTTTTGAAATGCCTATCGGAAACAGCATCTGAAATGCCTATCAACACCTATATTTGAAATGCCTATCGGCAACCATATCTGGAATGCCTATCGGCACCTATATTTAAAATGCCTATTGGCTTCTATATCTGAAATGCCTATCGGCACCTATTTTTAAAATGCCGATCGACAACTATATATGAAATGCCTATCGGCACCTATATCTGAAATGCCTATCGGCACCTATTTTTGAATTGCCTATCGGAAACTATATCTGAAATGCCTATCAGCACCTATATTTGAAATGCCTATCGGCAACCATATCTGAAATGCCTATCGACACCTATATTTGAAAAACCTATCGGCTTCTATATCTGAAATGCCTATCGGCACCAATTTTTGAAATGCCTATCGGAAACTACATCTGAAATGCCTATCAGCACCTATATTTGAAATGCCTATCGGCAACCATATCTGGAATGCCTATCGGCACCTATATTTGAAATACCTATCGGCTTCTATATCTGAAATGCCTATCAGGACCTATTTTTAAAATGCCAATCGGCAACCACATCTGAAATGCCTATCGGCACCTATTCTTGAAATGCCTATCGGAAACAACATCTGAAATGCCTATCAGCACCTATATTTGAAATGCCTATCGGCAACCATATCTGGAATGCCTATCGGCACCTATAATTGAAATGCCTATCAACTTCTATATCTGAAATGCCTATCGGCACCTATTTTTAAAATGCCAATCGGCAACTATATCTGAAATGCCTATCGGCACCTATATCTGAAATGCCTATCGGCACCTATTTTTGAAATGCCTATCGGAAACTACATCTGAAATGCCTATCAGCACCTATTTTTGAAATGCCTATCGGCAACCATATCTGGAATGCCTATCGGCACCTATATTTGAAATGCCTATCGGCTTCTATATCTGAAATGCCTATCGGCACCTATTTTTAAAATGCTAATCGGCAACTATATCTGAAATGCCTATCAGCACCTATATCTGAAATGCCTATCGGCACCTATTTTTGAAATGTCTATCGGAAACTACATCTGAAATGCCTATCAGCACCTATATTTGAAATGCCTATCGGCAACAATATCTGAAATTCCTATCGACACCTATATTTTAAATACCTATTGGCTTCTATATCTGAAATGCCTATCAGCACCTATTTTTTAAATGCCTATCGGAAACTACATCTGAAATGCCTATCGGCACCTATTTTTAAAAAGCCAATCGGCAACTATATCTAAAATGCCTATCGGCACCTATATCTGAAATGCCTATCGGCACCTATTTTTGAAATACCTATCGGAAACTACATCTGAAATGCCTATCAGCACCTATATTTGAAATGCCTATCGGCAACAGTATCTGAAATTCCTATCGACACCTATATTTTAAATACCTATCGGCTTCTATATCTGAAATGCCTATCGGCACCTATTTTTAAAATGCAAATCGGCAACTATATCTGAAATGCCTATCGGCACCTATAACTGAAATGCCTAAAGGCACCAATTTTTGAAATGCCTATCGGTAACTACATCTGAAATGCCTATCAGCACCTATATTTGAATGCCTATCGGCAACCATATCTGGAATACCTATTGGCACCCATATTTGAAATGCCTATCGGCTTCTATATCTGAAATGCCTATCGGCACCTATTTTTAAAATGCCTATCGGCACCTATATCTGAAATGCCTATCGGCACCTATTTTTAAAATGCCTATCGGAAACGACATCTGAAATACCTATCAGCACCTATGTTTGAAATGCCTATCGGCAACCATATCTGAAATGCCTATCGACACCTATATTTGAAATACCTGTCGGCTTCTATATCTGAAATGCCTATCGGCACTTATTTTCAAAATGCCAATCGGCAACTATATCTGAAATGCCTATCGGCACCTATATCTAAATTGCCTATCGGCACCAATTTTTGAAATGCCTGTCGGAAACTACATCTGAAATGCCTATCAGCACCTATATTTGAAATGCCTATCGGCAACAATATCTGGAATGCCTATCGGCACCTATATTTGAAATGCCTATCGGCTTCTATATCTGAAATGCCTATCGGCACCTATTTTTAAAATGCCAATCGGCAACTATATCTGAAATGCCTATCGGCACCTATATCTGAAATGCCTATCGGCACCTATTTTTGAAATGCCTATCGGAAACTACATCTGAAATGCCTATCAGCACCTATATTTGAAATGCCTATCGGCAACAATATCTGGAATGCCTATTGGCACCTATATTTGAAATGCCTATCGGCTTCAATATCTGAAATGCCTATCGGCACCTATTTTTAAAATGCCAATCAGCAACTATATCTGAAGTGCCTATCGGCACCTATATCTGAAATGCCTATCGGCACCTATTTTTGAAATGCCTATCGGAAACTACATCTGAAATGCTTATCAGCACCTATATTTGAATTGCCTATCGGCAACCACATCAGAAATGCCTATCGGCACCTATATCTGAAATGCCTTTCTGCATTTATATCTGAAATGCCTATCGACACCTATATTTGAAATGCCTATCGGCACCTATATTTTAAATGCCTATCTGCAACTATATCTGATATGCCTATCGGCACCTATATCTGAAATGCCTATCGGCACCTATTTTTGAAATGCCTATCGGAAACTACATCTGAAATGCCTATCAGCACCTATATTTGAAATGCCTATCGGCAACCATATCTGGAATGCCTATTGGCACCTATATTTGAAATGCCTATCGGCTTCAATATCTGAAATGCCTATCGGCACCTATTTTTAAAATGCCAATCGGCAACTATATCTGAAGTGCCTATCGGCACCTATATCTGAAATGCCTATCGGCACCTATTTTTAAAATGCCTATCGGAAACTACATCTGAAATGCTTATCAGCACCTATATTTGAAATGCCTATCGGCAACCACATCAGAAATGCCTATCGGCACCTATATCTGAAATGCCTTTCTGCATTTATATCTGAAATGCCTATCGACACCTATATTTGAAATGCCTACCGGCACCTATATTTTAAATGCCTATCTGCAACTATATCTGATATGCTTATCGGCACCTATATCTGAAATGCCTATCGGCACCTATATCTGAAATGCCTATCGGCACCTATTTTTGAAATGCCTATCGGAAACTACATCTGAAATGCCTATCAGCAACCATATCTGGAATGCCTATCGGCACCTATATTTGAAATGCCTATCGGCTTCTATATCTGAAATGCCTATCGGCACCTATTTTTAAAATGCCAATCGGCAACTATATCTGAAATGCCTATCGGCACCTATATCTGAAATGCCTATCGGCACCTATTTTTGAAATGCCTATCGGAAACTACATCTGAAATGCCTATCAGCACCTATATTTGAAATGCCTATCGGCAACCATATCTGGAATGCCAATCGGCACCTATATTTGAAATGCCTATCGGCTTCTATATCTGAAATGCCTATCGGCACCTATTATTAAAATGCCAATCGGCAACTATATCTGAAATGCCTATCGGCACCTATATCTGAAATGCCTATCGGCACCTATTTTTAAAATGCCAATCGGCAACTATATCTGAAGTGCCTATCGGCACCTGTATCTGAAATGCATATCGGCACCTATTTTTGAAATGCCTATCGGAAACTACATCTTAAATGCCTATCAGCACCTATATTTGAAATGCCTATCGGCAACCATATCTGGAATGCCTATCGGCACCTATATTTGAAATGCCTATCGGCTTCTATATCTAAAATGCCTATCGGCACCTATTATTAAAATGCCAATCGGCAACTATATCTGAAATGCCTATCGGCACCTATATCTAAAATGCCTATCGGCACCTATTTTAGAAATGCCTATCGGAAACTACATCTGAAATGCCTATCAGCACCTATATTTGAAATGCCTATCGGCAACCATATCTAGAATGCCTATTGGCACCTATATTTGAAATGCCTATCGGCTTCAATACCTGAAATGCCTATCGGCAACTATTTTTAAAATGCCAATCGGCAACTATATCTGAAGTGCCTATCGGCGCCTATATTTGAAATGCCTTTCTGCATTTATATCTGAAATGCCTATCGACACCTATATTTGAAATGCCTATCGGCACCTATATTTTAAATACCTATCTGCAACTATATCTGATATGCCTATCGGCACCTATATCTGAAATGCCTATCGGCAGCTATTTTTGAAATGCCTATCGGACACTACATCTGAAATGCCTATCGGCAGCTATTTTTAAAATGCCAATCGGCAACCACATCAGAAATGCCTATCGGCACCTATATCTGAAATGCCTTTCGGCATTTATATCTGAAATGCCAGTCGGCAACTATATATGAAATGCCTATCGGCACCTATATCTGAAATGCCTATCGGCACCTATTTTTGAAATGCCTATCGGAAACTACATCTGAAATGCCTATCAGCACCTATTTTTGAAATGCCTATCGGCAACCATATCTGGAATGCCTATCGGCACCTATATTTGAAATGCCTATCGGCTTCTATATCTGAAATGCCTATCGGCACCTATTTTTGAAATGTCTATCGGAAACTACATCTGAAATGCCTATCAGCACCTATATTTGAAATGCCTATCGGCAACAATATCTGAAATTCCTATCGACACCTATATTTTAAATACCTATTGGCTTCTATATCTGAAATGCCTATCAGCACCTAGTTTTTAAATGCCTATCGGAAACTACATCTGAAATGCCTATCGGCACCTATTTTTAAAAAGCCAATCGGCAACTATATCTAAAATGCCTATCGGCACCTATATCTGAAATGCCTATCGGCACCTATTTTTGAAATACCTATCGAAAACTACATCTGAAATGCCTATCAGCACCTATATTTGAAATGCCTATCGGCAACAATATCTGAAATTCCTATCGACACCTATATTTTAAATACCTATCGGCTTCTATATCTGAAATGCCTATCGGCACCTATTTTTAAAATGCAAATCGGCAACTATATCTGAAATGCCTATCGGCACCTATAACTGAAATGCCTAAAGGCACCAATTTTTGAAATGCCTATCGGTAACTACATCTGAAATGCCTATCAGCACCTATATTTGAAATGCCTATCGGCAACCATATCTGGAATACCTATTGGCACCCATATTTGAAATGCCTATCGGCTTCTATATCTGAAATGCCTATCGGCACCTATTTTTAAAATGCCAATCGGCAACTATATCTGAAATGCCTATCGGCACCTATATCTAAATTGCCTATCGGCACCAATTTTTGAAATGCCTGTCGGAAACTACATCTGAAATGCCTATCAGCACCTATATTTGAAATGCCTATCGGCAACAATATCTGGAATGCCTATCGGCACCTATATTTGAAATGCCTATCGGCTTCTATATCTGAAATGCCTATCGGCACCTATTTTTAAAATGCCAATCGGCAACTATATCTGAAATGCCTATCGGCACCTATATCTGAAATGCCTATCGGCACCTATTTTTGAAATGCCTATCGGAAACTACATCTGAAATGCCTATCAGCACCTATATTTGAAATGCCTATCGGCAACAATATGTGGAATGCCTATTGGCACCTATATTTGAAATGCCTATCGGCTTCAATATCTGAAATGCCTATCGGCACCTATTTTTAAAATGCCAATCAGCAACTATATCTGAAGTGCCTATCGGCACCTATATCTGAAATGCCTATCGGCACCTATTTTTGAAATGCCTATCGGAAACTACATCTGAAATGCTTATCAGCACCTATATTTGAAATGCCTATCGGCAACCACATCAGAAATGCCTATCGGCACCTATATCTGAAATGCCTTTCTGCATTTATATCTGAAATGCCTATCGACACCTATATTTGAAATGCCTATTGGCACCTATATTTTAAATGCCTATCTGCAACTATATCTGATATGCCTATCGGCACCTATATCTGAAATGCCTATCGGCACCTATTTTTGAAATGCCTATCGGAAACTACATCTGAAATGCCTATCAGCACCTATATTTGAAATGCCTATCGGCAACCATATCTGGAATGCCTATCGGCACCTATAATTGAAATGCCTATCGGCTTCTATATCTGAAATGCCTATCGGCACCTATTTTTAAAATGCCAATCGGCAACTATATCTGAAATGCCTATCGGCACCTATATCTGAAATGCCTATCGGCACCTATTTTTGAAATGCCTATCGGAAACTACATCTGAAATGCCTATCAGCATCTACATTTGAAATGCCTATCGGCAACCATATCTGGAATGCCTATCGGCACCTATATTTGAAATGCCTATCGGCTTCTATATCTGAAATGCCTATCGGCACCTATTTTTAAAATGCCTATCGGAAACTACATCTGAAATGCTTATCAGCACCTATATTTGAAATGCCTATCGGCAACCACATCAGAAATGCCTATCGGCACCTATATCTGAAATGCCTTTCTGCATTTATATCTGAAATGCCTATCGACACCTATATTTGAAATGCCTACCGGCACCTATATTTTAAATGCCTATCTGCAACTATATCTGATATGCTTATCGGCACCTATATCTGAAATGCCTATCGGCACCTATTTTTGAAATGCCTATCGGAAACTACATCTGAAATGCCTATCAGCACCTATATTTGAAATGCCTATCGGCAACCATATCTGGAATGCCTATCGGCACCTATATTTGAAATACCTATCGGCTTCTATATCTGAAATGCCTATCGGCACCTATTTTTAAAATGCCAATCGGCAACTATATCTGAAGTGCCTATCGGCACCTATATCTGAAATGCCTATCGGCACCTATTTTTAAAATGCCTATCGGAAACTACATCTGAAATGCTTATCAGCACCTATATTTGAAATGCCTATCGGCAACCACATCAGAAATGCCTATCGGCACCTATATCTGAAATGCCTTTCTGCATTTATATCTGAAATGCCATTCGACACCTATATTTGAAATGCCTATCGGCACCTATATTTTAAATGCCTATCTGCAACTATATCTGATATGCCTATCGGCACCTATATCTGAAATGCCTATCGGCACCTATTTTTGAAATGCCCATCGGCAACCACATCAGGAATGCCTATCGGCACCTATATCTGAAATGCCTTTCGGCATTTATATCTGAAATGCATATCGACACCTATATTTGAAATGCCTATCAACACCTATATTTTAAATGCCTATCGGCAACTATATCTGATATGCCTATAGGCACCTATATCTGAAATGCCTATCGGCACCTATTTTTGAAATGCCTATCGGAGACTACATCTGAAATGCCTATCGGCACCTACTTTTAAAATGCCAATCGGCAACTATATCTGAAATGCCTATCGGTACCTATATCTGAAATGCCTATCGGCACCTATTTTTGAAATGCCTATCGGCAACCATATCTGAAATGCCTATCGACACCTATATTTGAAATACCTGTCGGCTTCTATATCTGAAATGCCTATCGGCACCTATTTTTAAAATGCCAATCGGCATCTATATCTGAAATGCCTATCGGCACCTATATCTGAAATGCCTATCGGCACCAATTTTTGAAATGCCTATCGGAAACTACATCTGAAATGCCTATCAGCACCTATATTTGAAATGTCTATCGGCAACCATATCTGGAATGCCAATCGGCACCTATATTTGAAATGCCTATCGGCTTCTATATCTGAAATGCCTATCGGCACCTATTATTAAAATGCCAATCGGCAACTATATCTGAAATGCCTATCGGCACCTATATCTGAAATGCCTATCGGCACCTATTTTTAAAATGCCAATCGGCAACTATATCTGAAGTGCCTATCGGCACCTGTATCTGAAATGCATATCGGCACCTATTTTTGAAATGCCTATCGGAAACTACATCTTAAATGCCTATCAGCACCTATATTTGAAATGCCTATCGGCAACCATATCTGGAATGCCTATCGGCACCTATATTTGAAATGCCTATCGGCTTCTATATCTGAAATGCCTATCGGCACCTATTATTAAAATGCCAATCGGCAACTATATCTGAAATGCCTATCGGCACCTATATCTAAAATGCCTATCGGCACCTATTTTATAAATGCCTATCGGAAACTACATCTGAAATGCCTATCAGCACCTATATTTGAAATGCCTATCGGCAACCATATCTAGAATGCCTATTGGCACCTATATTTGAAATGCCTATCGGCTTCAATACCTGAAATGCCTATCGGCAACTATTTTTAAAATGCCAATCGGCAACTATATCTGAAGTGCCTATCGGCGCCTATATTTGAAATGCCTTTCTGCATTTATATCTGAAATGCCTATCGACACCTATATTTGAAATGCCTATCGGCACCTATATTTTAAATACCTATCTGCAACTATATCTGATATGCCTATCGGCACCTATATCTGAAATGCCTATCGGCAGCTATTTTTGAAATGCCTATCGGACACTTCATCTGAAATGCCTATCGGCAGCTATTTTTAAAATGCCAATCGGCAACTATATCTAAAATGCCTATCGGCACCTATATCTGAAATGCCTATCGGCACCTATTTTTGAAATGCCTATCGGAAACTACATCTGAAATGCCTATCAGCACCTATATTTGAAATGCCGATCGGCAACCATATCTGGAATGCCTATCGGCACCTATATTTGAAATGCCTATCGGCTTCTATATCTGAAATGCCTATCGGCACCTATTTTTAAAATGCCAATCGGCAACTATATCTGAAGTGCCTATCGGCACCTATATCTGAAATGCCTATCGGCACCTATTTTTGAAATGCCTATCAGAAACTACATCTGAAATGCCTATCAGCACCTATATTTGAAATGCCTATCGGCAACCACATCAAAAATGCCTATCGGCACCTATATCTGAAATGCCTTTCTGCATTTATATCTGAAATGCCTATCTACACTTATATTTGAAATGCCTATCGGCACCTATATTTTAAATGCCTATCGGCAACTATATCTGATATGCCTATCGGCACTTATATCTGAAATGCCAATCGGCCCCTTTTTTTGAAATGCCTATCGGAAACTACATCTGAAATGCCTATCGGCACCTATTTTTAAAATGCCAATCGTCAACTATATCTAAAATGCCTATCGGCACCTATAACTGAAATGCCTATCGGCACCTATTTTTGAAATGCCTATCGGAAACTACATCTGAAATGCCTATCGGCACCTATATTTTAAATGCCTATCTGCAACTATATCTGATATGCCTATCGGCACCTATTTCTGAAATGCCTATCGGCACCTATTTTTGAAATGCCTATCGGAAACTACACCTGAAATGCCTATCGGCAGCTATTTTTAAAATGCCAATCGGCAACTATATCTAAAATGCCTATCGGCACCTATATCTGAAATGCCTATCGGCACCTATTTTTAAAATGCCTATCGGAAACTACATCTGAAATGCCTATCAGCACCTATATTTAAAATGCCTATCGGCAACAATATCTGGAATGCTTATCGGCACCTATATTTGAAATGCCTATCGGCTTCTATATCTGAAATGCCTATCGGCACCTATTTTTAAAATGCCAATCGGCAACTATATCTGAAATGCCTATCGGCACCTATATCTGAAATGCCTATCGGCACCTATTTTTGAAATGCCTATCGGAAACTACATCTGAAATGCCTATCAGCACCTATATTTGAAATGCCTATCGGCAACCATATCTGGAATGCCTATTGGCACCTATATTTGAAATGCCTATCGGCTTCAATATCTGAAATGCCTATCGGCACCTATTTTTAAAATGCCAATCGGCAACTATATCTGAAGTGCCTATCGGCACCTATATCTGAAATGCCTATCGGCACCTATTTTTGAAATGCCTATCGGAAACTACATCTGAAATGCTTATCAGCACCTATATTTAAATTCCTATCGGCAACCACATCAGAAATGCCTATCGGCACCTATATCTGAAATGCCTTACGGCAACTATATCTGAAATGCCTATCGGCACCTATATCTGAAATGCCTGTCGGCACCTATATCTGAAATGCCTATCGGCACCTATTTTTTAAATGCCTATCGGAAACTACATCTAAAATGCCTATCGGCACATGTTTTTAAAATGCCAATCGGCAACTATATCTAAAATGCCTATCGGCACATATATCTGAAATGCCTATCGGCACCTATTTTTGAAATGCCTATCGGAAACTACATCTGAAGTGCCTATCAGCACCTATATTTGAAATGCCTATCGGCAACCATATCTGAAATGCCTATCGACACCCATATTTGAAATACCTATCGGCTTCTATATCTGAAATGCCTATTGGCACCTATTTTTAAAATGCCAATCGGAAACTATATCTGAAATGCCTATTGGCACCTATATCTGAAATGCCTATCGGCACCTATTTTTGAAATGCCTTTCGGAAACTACATCTGAAATGCCTATCAGCACCTATATTTGAAATGCCTATCGGCAACTATATCTGAAATGCCTATCGACACCTTTATTTGAAATACCTATCGGCTTCTATATCTGAAATGCCTATCGGCACCTATTTACTAAATGCCAATCGGCAACTATATCTGAAATGCCTATCGGCACCTATATCTGAAATGCCTATCAACACCTATATTTGAAATGCCTATCGGCAACCATATCTGGAATGCCTATCGGCACCTATATTTAAAATGCCTATTGGCTTCTATATCTGAAATGAATATCGGCACCTATTTTTAAAATGCCGATCGACAACTATATATGAAATGCCTATCGCACCTATATCTGAAATGCCTATCGGCACCTATTTTTAAATTGCCTATCGGAAACTACATCTGAAATGCCTATCAGCACCTATATTTGAAATGCCTATCGGCAACCATATCTGAAATGCCTATCGACACCTATATTTGAAAAACCTATCGGCTTCTATATCTGAAATGCCTATCGGCACCTATTTTTAAAATGCCAATCGGCAACTATATCTGAAATGCCTATCGGCACCTATATCTGAAATGCCTATCGGCACCAATTTTTGAAATGCCTATCGGAAACTACATCTGAAATGCCTATCAGCACCTATATTTGAAATGCCTATCGGCAACCATATCTGGAATGCCTATCGGCACCTATATTTGAAATACCTATCGGCTTCTATATCTGAAATGCCTATCGGCACCTATTTTTAAAATGCGAATCGGCAACTATATCTGAAATGCCTATCGGCACCTATATCTGAAATGCCTATTGGCACCAATTTTTGAAATGCCTATCGGAAACTACATCTGAAATGCCTATCAGCACCTATATTTGAAATGCCTATCGGCAAACATATCTGGAATGCCTATCGGCACCTATATTTGAAATACCTATCGGCTTCTATATCTGAAATGCCTATCGGCACCTATTTTTAAAATGCGAATCGGCAACTATATCTGAAATGCCTATCGGCACCTATATCTGAAATGCCTATCGGCACCTATATTTGAAATGCCTATCGGCTTCTATATCAGAAATGCCTATCGGCACCTATTTTTAAAATGCCACTCGGCAACTATATCTGAAATGCCTATCGGCACCTATATCTGAAATGCCTTCCGGCACCTATTTTTGAAATGCCTATCGTAAACTACATCTCAAATGCCTATCAGCACCTATATTTGAAATGCCTAATGGCAACCATATCTGAAATGCCTATCGACACCTATATTTGAAATACTTATCGGCTTCTATATCTGAAATGCCTATCGGTACCTATTTTTAAAATGCCAATCGGCAACTATATCTGAAATGCCAATAGGCAACTATATTTGAAATGCCTATCGGCACCTATATCTGAAATGCCTATCGGCACCAATTTTTGAAATGCCTATCGGAAACTACATCTGAAATGCCTATCAGCACCTATATTTGAAATGCCTATCGGCAACTTTATCTGGAATGCCTATCGGCACCTATATTTGAAATGCCTATCGGCTTCTATATCTGAAATGCCTATTGGCACCTATTTTTAAAATGCCAATCGGCATTTATATCTGAAATGCCTATCGGCACCTATATCTGAAATGCCTATCGGCACCAATTTTTGAAATGCCTATCAGCACCTATTTTTGAAATGCCTATCGGCAACCATATCTGGAATGCCTATCGGCACCTATATTTGAAATGCCTATCGGCTTCTATATCTGAAATGCCTATCGGCACCTATTTTTAAAATGCTAATCGGCAACTATATCTGAAATGCCTATCGGCACCTATATCTGAAATGCCTATCGGCACCTATTTTTGAAATGTCTATCGGAAACTACATCTGAAATGCCTATCAGCACCTATATTTGAAATGCCTATCGGCAACAATATCTAAAATTCCTATCGACACCTATATTTTAAATACCTATTGGCTTCTATATCTGAAATGCCTATCGGCTCCTATTTTTTAAATTCCTATCGGAAACTACATCTGAAATGCCTATCGGCACCTATTTTTAAAATGCCAATCGGCAACTATATCTAAAATGCCTATCGGCACCTATATCTGAAATGCCTATCGGCACCTATTTTTGAAATGCCTATCGGAAACTACATCTGAAATGCCTATCAGCACCTATATTTGAAATGCCTATCGGCAACCATATCTGAAATGCCTATCGACACCCATATTTGAAATACCTATCGGCTTCTATATCTGAAATGCCTATTGGCACCTATTTTTAAAATGCCAATCGGCAACTATATCTGAAATGCCTATCGGCACATATATCTGAAATGCCTATCGGCACCTATTTTTGATATGCCTATCGGAAACAACATTTGAAATGCCTATCAGCACCTATATTTGAAATGCCTATCGGCGACCATATCTGGAATGCCTATCGGCACCTATATTTGAAATACCTATCGGCTTCTATATCTGAAATGCCTATCGGCACCTATTTTTAAAATGCAAATTGGCAACTATATCTGAAATGCCTATCGGCACCTATATCTGAAATGCCTATCGGCACCTATTTTTGAAATGCCTATCAGAAACTACATCTGAAATGCCTATCAGCACCTATATTTGAAATGCCTATCGGCAACAATATCTGGAATGCCTATCGGCAACTATATTTGAAATGCCTATCGGCTTCTATATCTGAAATGCCTATCGGCACCTATTTTTAAAATGCCAATCGGCAACTATATCTGAAATGCCTATCGGCACCTATATCTGAAATGCCTATCGGCACCTATTTTTGAAATGCCTATCGGAAACTACATCTGAAATGCCTATCAGCACCTATATTTGAAATGCCTATCGGTAACCATATCTGTAATGCCTATTGGCACCTATATTTGAAATGCCTATCGGCTTCAATATCTGAAATGCCTATCGGCACCTATTTTTAAAATGCCAATCAGCAACTATATCTGAAGTGCCTATCGGCACCTATATCTGAAATGCCTATCGGCACCTATTTTTGAAATGCCTATCGGAAACTACATCTGAAATGCTTATCAGCACCTATATTTGAAAAGCCTATCGGCAACCACATCAGAAATGCCTATCGGCACCTATATCTGAAATGCCTTTCTGCATTTATATCTGAAATGCCTATCGACACCTGTATTTGAAATGCCTATCGGCACCTATATTTTAAATGCCTATCTGCAACTATATCTGATATGCCTATCGGCACCTATATCTGAAATGCCTATCGGCACCTATTTTTGAAATGCCTATCGGAAACTACATCTGAAATGCCTATCGGCAGCTATTTTAAAAGTGCCAATCGGCAACTATATCTAAAATGTCTATCGGCACCTATATCTGAAATGCCTATCGGCACCTATATCTGAAATGCCTATCGGCACCTATTTTTGAAATGCCTATCGGAAACTACATCTGAAATGCCTATCAGCACCTATATTTGAAATGCCTATCGGCAACCATATCTGGAATGCCTATCGGCACCTATTTTTAAAATGCCAATCGGCAACTATATCTGAAATGCCTATCGTCACCTATATCTGAAATGCCTATCGGCACCTATTTTTGAAATGCCTATCGGAAACTACATCTGAAATGCCTATCAGCATCTATATTTGAAATGCCTATCGGCAACCATATCTGGAATGCCTATCGGCACCTATATTTGAAATGCCTAAAGGCTTCTATATCTGAAATGCCTATCGGCACCTCTTTTTAAAATGCCAATCGGCAACTATATCTGAAATGCCTATCGGCACCTATATCTGAAATGCCTGTCGGCACCTATATCTGAAATGCCTATCGGCACCTATTTTTTAAATGCCTATCGGAAACTACATCTGAAATGCCTATCGGCACCTATTTTTAAAATGCCAATCGGCAACTATATCGAAAATGCCTATCGGCACATATATCTGAAATGCCTATCGGCACCCATATTTGAAATACCTATCGGCTTCTATATCTGAAATGCCTATTGGCACCTATTTTTAAAATGCCAATCGGGAACTATATCTGAAATGCCTATTGGCACCTATATCTGAAATGCCTATCGGCACCTATTTTTGAAATGCCTTTCGGAAACTACATCTGAAATGCCTATCAGCACCTATATTTGAAATGCCTATCGGCAACCATATCTGGAATGCCCATCGGCACCTATTTTTAAAATGCCAATCGGCAACTATATCTGAAATGCCTATCGGCACCTATATCTGAAATGCCTATCGGCACCTATTTTTGAAATGCCTATCGGAAACTACATCTGAAATGCCTATCAGCATCTATATTTGAAATGCCTATCGGCAACCATATCTGGAATGCCTATCGGCACCTATATTTGAAATGCCTATCGGCTTCTATATCTGAAATGCCTATCGGCACCTATTTTTAAAATGCCAATCGGCAACTATATCTGAAATGCCTATCGGCACCTATATCTGAAATGCCTGTCGGCACCTATATCTGAAATGCCTATCGGCACCTATTTTTTAAATGCCTATCGGAGACTACATCTGAAATGCCTATCGGCACCTATTTTTAAAATGCCAATCGGCAACTATATCGAAAATGCCTATCGGCACATATATCTGAAATGCCTATCGGCACCCATATTTGAAATACCTATCGGCTTCTATATCTGAAATGCCTATTGGCACCTATTTTTAAAATGCCAATCGGCAACTATATCTGAAATGCCTATCGGCACCTATATCTGAAATGCCTATTGGCACCTATTTTTGAAATGCCTATCGGAAACTACATCTGAAATGCCTATCAGCACCTATATTTGAAATGCCTATCGGCAACCATATCTGAAATGCCTATCGACACCCATATTTGAAATACCTATCGGCTTCTATATCTGAAATGCCTATTGGCACCTATTTTTAAAATGCCAATCGGGAACTATATCTGAAATGCCTATTGGCACCTATATCTGAAATGCCTATCGGCACCTATTTTTGAAATGCCTTTCGGAAACTACATCTGAAATGCCTATCAGCACCTATATTTGAAATGCCTATCGGCAACCATATCTGAAATGCCTATCGACACCTATATTTGAAATACCTATCGGCTTCTATATCTGAAATGCTTATCGGCACCTATTTTCAAAATGCCAATCGGCAACTATATCTGAAATGCCTATCGGCACCTATATCTGAAATGCCTAACGGCAAAAATTTTTGAAATGCCTATCGGAAACAACATCTGAAATGCCTATCAACACCTATATTTGAAATGCCTATCGGCAACCATATCTGGAATGCCTATCGGCACCTATATTTAAAATGCCTATTGGCTTCTATATCTGAAATGCCTATCGGCACCTATTTTTAAAATGCCGATCGACAACTATATATGAAATGCCTATCGGCACCTATATCTGAAATGCCTATCGGCACCTATTTTTGTATTGCTTATCGGAAACTATATCTGAAATGCCTATCAGCACCTATATTTGAAATGCCTATCGGCAACCATATCTGAAATGCCTATCGACACCTATATTTGAAAAACCTATCGGCTTCTATATCTGAAATGCCTATCGGCACCTATTTTTAAAATGCCAATCGGCAACTATATCTGAAATGCCTATCGGCACCTATATCTGAAATGCCTATCGGCACCAATTTTTGAAATGCCTATCGGAAACAACATCTGAAATGCCTATCAGCACCTATATTTGAAATGCCTATCGGCAACCATATATCTGGAATGCCTATCGGCACCTATATTTGAAATACCTATCGGCTTCTATATCTGAAATGCCTATCGGCACCTATTTTTAAAATGCCAATCGGCAACTATATCTGAAATGCCTATCGGCACCTACACTGTAAAAAAAGTCCGTGTTTTTACAATTTTGAAAGTGGTAAAATTACAAGCATCTGTCATGTAAATGTGAAAAGTATGTTTTTTTACTTTACAATAGTAAAAAAAGAAATTAACATGAAAAATTACTAAATTTGTGTAATTAAAAATTTTTTTATGTAATTTTGTCAACTAGTAAGTAATTTTACACAATTTCCGTAAAATTACTAATTTGAAGTTTTTTTACCACAAATCAAACGAAATTACATATAAGAAATGTAAAGTTACCCCATTTCAGAATTAAAAATGTAAAAGTACCATTTGTTATTGTAAATTGATTGACATCGTCATTTTTCGTTCATTTCCGATGTACGTTTTTTCAATTCCTTTGTGTTTTATGTGTCCCGTACCCCGTACACGCAGATCACAAAGGTGTTCTGTGACGCAGATACAAAGTATATGTGATATAGTGCTAATGCCTTATTGTGCAATCTCGGATAAGTTAAGGTAAGTTTGTAATAATGATTCTTATTAAAATAAGTTTTTTATGTAACCTGGATATAAGCTATTACATTATTATCTATATATAATAATAATAATATATATTTGTTGCTTGAACAGCAGTTTTAAATCCCTGTTGCAAAAATTATCATTATTTGTTGCTAACAGGTTGACATTTAATTTTTGAATAGTTCTTTAATCGCAAATTAGACATCTAATAAAATTTTTATGTACAGTGTAGGACATGCAACATTTATGGTTTTCAATTTAGGTATTGGTACATATTACTTTCATTAACACAATGCGGTTCTTTTTTTACCGTTTTTGTTTAAATACAGTCAAGTAGTGCGATTGCACTAATTAACATCACACTGGCCGACTGTAATAACACACTATGCAAAATTGTCGAGTCGGCTGAAGATAACAAATATTATACAAATGTATGATTCAAATCAATTATTATAAAATGGTATTGATAAAATTAAAAAGTTGGTCTTTGAAGGAGCAACGACACGTTTTTTTTTCCTGGCTTTATAATTATTTTATCTACTTTGTTTTTGCAATGGCTGCAAAAGTCTGTGTCAAAAACACTGACCGAAAACCAGTGGCGTAGCTACCCGCGGGCTCTCAGACCCTGATCAGTAAACCTCAAATAAATCTAGCAAAAAATTCTTCCACTTTCGGAATGTAAATAGAAAAGGTTGCAACACGACTTTAATCATGGCAGCTCATTTGAAAGAATACAGGGGAATTTCCAACAAATTTCGAACTTCTGTTCGGAACTTGTAGGGATATCCCCTGTATTATTTCTGTTGTTTGTATTGTGTTGCCAATTTAACAGATTCGCCGTCACATTTAGCGGGTTAAGGCAATAAGGAAACGGTCTATAAAAATAATCCGTTAAATTGCAACAAAAACCTTTTACAGAAAACTTTATATTATTTTCAATTTTAATTTTTTTTCTGTAAACTGTTACTTGAAAAAATAACTATAAGTATAATATAAGTATAATATAAGTATAATATAAGTATAATATTTTTATTTGAGAAACGTTATGCTATAATATAGGTTTGCTCTGCTTTGCACCTTTAAAGTATTTATGTATATTTATATTTTGACATGATAAAACCTAAACAGTTAGAACCTGTTTTTTTTTGCTTCAGGGTCTTTGGTTAACTAGCTACGCCTCTGTCGAAGAATGTCGACAAGTCGTTACTTGCCAATCGTTTGCACTGTCTTTACCCCCGCTTTATGCTTTGAGTTCCGTGTTTGAAAAACTGGCTTCAGTTGCCCGCATACGTATTACGCAATACATACCAGTACATACAGTCAGTGAATCCCCGACTTGCCGAGATAAAGGAATGTAATGCAGAGAACTAACGTGATACAGTACAGTATATGTGATAAAGTCAATTAAAAGAATTTAAAATCCACATAGAAATCTATAACCGATAATTAATTAAAAGTTAATTTATTCCTTTATATCACTATAACAGATTGTTTACCGAGATATATTAACTACATAGATACATTGGCATAGCTTATCCACTGTACAGGCGAATTTTCGAAATGTTTAATCATTATTTTGATTTTAACTTTCAGATATTAACATTACAGATTTTGCACTGTGCGTGTATATAAGTACTTGGATGCTACACAAATAGTGCGTTCCCTTTTTCCTACAGTTTTCCTTGTTTTAAATATTCTTGAATTTCGTGCCACAAAATGTATTTATGCAATATTTGTTTAAATAAATACCAATCTTTTCAAAATTATTGCAGCCATCAATATTTTCATAAACATTGCATAAACGCAGTTTTTATATGCCAACACGTAAATTGCCTTAAACATTTCATGAAATTTTCTAATTTCATGATGCACATTCGTAGATCACATTTTGATAAAAGGGGCATAATACATCAAACCAAAACGGTTAATACGTGTAAAAGTAATAGTCACTACAGTTGCATTATAAAAGATTGTAGGTTCAGATGTCTTAATATTCAGAAATTGGTTTCCCATTGTTTGTTTCATTTACGAAATGGGCAGAATTTAGCATGCATTTATGCCAGTTGCAATAAAAAAAAAATTTATATCACAGAGTCCTCATATCGCACACATGTTTATCGTTTTCATAAAAAACGCACCAATAAAGCTATAGATGACGAGCCATTACAAACGCACACAAATACAGTCACGGAGACAACACTAATGACATACTGTGCTGCAGGTCCTTCCAATTCCGATAATACGAGTGATATAAATACTCTTACTTTGAACCAAGATCATAATAATTTCATTAATTCTCTTTCTTTATTATTTTTAAAATTGCATGCCAAGTACTTTCTTTCAGAAAATTCATTAAAAATAATTATGCAAACTCTTACTGATTTACATAAAATTAAAGATGAAATTTTACACAAAAGTTTTCAAATTGTTTGTGCAAAACTAAATATCCCAAAAGAAACATCAAATGCTTTGGATTTTTTTAAAGATAACGAAATATTATTTAATGAAAGTTATACAATTTTTAAATCCAATTATTTTTTCAAAAAGCATTTGAAAGATTCTTTGAACTACGTTCAGCCAGTTCAAATTTCCCTGGGACAAAATACTGCGGGACACGTTTGTTTTTATCATTATGTACCAATACTTCAAACATTATTGTCTTTACTTAAAGACGAAACTGTTCAAAAATATTGTATGGTGCCTAAGTTACAACGAAAAGATATTTATCAAGATGTTTCTGATGGTACTGTTTTTAAAAGTAACGATTTTTTTGAAAATTCTACCAAATTGCAAATAATATTGTACCAAGATTCCTTTGAGGTGTGCAATCCTTTGGGGTCGTCTCGTCTGAAACACAAACTACTAGCTGTGTATATGACATTAGGAAATTTGCCTGCTTATCATAGATCTAAAGTTGACCAACTTCAGTTAGTTCTACTCTGTCACGAAAAATATGTTAAATTTTTTGGAATTTCTAAAATTTTTGAAGTTGTTATGAATGATATAAAAACACTAGAAAAAGAAGGTGTCAGTTTTCAAAAAGATAATAATTATATACAATTATAGGGCTCTTTATTGACAGTTACAGGGGATAATTTAGGAAGTCATCAAATAGGCGGCTTTACTGAGAACTTTAGTTCAACAGAATATTTTTGTAGGTTTTGTTACATAACAAGAACTGCTTTTGAAAAAGGCGTAATGTCTACTGAAGAAAAAAGAACAAAAGAAAGCCATTGTTCTGACGTTTATTATTTAAATTTTTCTGAAACACCGGTGAGAGGCGTTAAAAGTAATTCATGCTTAAACGGTTTAAATAATTATCATGTTGCCAGCTCGGGACTTCCACCCTGTATAGCCCATGATATTTTTGAAGGCGTATTGCAGTATGATTTGCCGTTAGCTTTAAATTACTTCGTTAATTCTGTCCACTGGTTCAGTTACACTGATTTAAACAAATCTTTGGATTTAATTCGATTAAAAACTAATTTCAAAAAAAATTTACCAGCAATTAAAAAAAATGCTATAAAATTGGACGGAACGGCTACAGAAAACTGGCATCTACTGTTGATATTTCCTTTAACGGTGTTTGAAAAAGTCCTTGATGTTGAAAATGAAATTTGGCAGATGATTCTCACTTTAAAAATAATATGTGAAATTATTTGTTCTCCGGCATTGTCAATAGGCCAAATTGCGTACCTCAATACATTAATATCTGATTATCTGGAATTGCGAAAGAAATGTTTTCCTAATGTGAAATTACGACCAAAACATCATTACATGTCGCATTACCCTCATTTAATCCGACAATTCGGCCCTCTTGTACATTTGTGGACACTACGTTTCGAGAGTAAACATCGTTATTTTAAGAATATTATTAGGCATAGTCCTAATTTTAAAAATATTACTTATTCTCTTAGTACTCGTCATCAGTCACTTCAAGCGCTTTATTCCGGAATAAATTCTTTATATTCTGAGAAAGTTCAAGCCGACGATGCCAGGCATTATAACTCCAGTCTTTATTCAAATGAAATAAATAATATCATAGCACATTTTGCAAAGAACACAAAATTTATTTCAGAAAGCGCTGTTTTTAGAAATGTATCTTATAAACAAGGTTCAATTTTATGCATCGGAATTAATAACAATGGGACATATAAAATGCTTGAAATTGAAGTTATTTTGATTGACGAGTTGTATGAAGAAGTATTTTTTTTGGGGAAAACGAAAACCGCTGTACATTTAAGTTCCCTTGGCCTATACGAAATGCAAGAATTCCCGAATGAAATTACGATTTTCCCATATCATAATTTATATTTTGATCCCGTAATCAAGGTAAATCTCCATGGGTCTTCCTTTGCTATCTTTAAGTTTTTGCCACTGAACTTTCTTTAGTTATATAATATTATTTGATCACGATAGAGGATCTTCAGGAATTTTATGTACTTATACGTTCATTTTTTTGTACATAAAGTGCACAAGTACATATTATGTACGTATCACTGTTTAAGATTGTTTATTATATCTGTACTTTTTTGCATTCATTTTTCAATGTTTTGTTTTAGATGGCAAAATTTATTTTTAAAATTTGGTCTGCAGATAGACAAAAAAAGATCTCATTGATATCTGAAAAATCGGATTCTCTGTATAATGAAGTTATTCTAAAAGGTGTGTTCATTCTTAAATATTTTTGAGATTTTATAATTGTGTTAAATTGTGTTATTTTGTATGGTTAAATGTAAAAATTAAGTGCTGTTAATTTTTTGTCACTTTTTAACATGTTTAACATCACATACTTTTAAAGTGAGACTTTGACAGCGCTATTAGTGACCATACATACTAGCGCCATAAGAATTTATAATAATTGATAATAACTTTTAGCATCACAAAAGATGAACATTAATGGAAGCCAACTCGTCTTAGAAAAAGATGGAACAGAAATAGATGACGACAATGTCCTTGAAATGCTACATGATGAAATATTCATTTTACTTGAAAACGGACAAAAATGGACACCTGTAGAGATAGTGGGGGTATGTAGGCAATTTTGCACCCTTTTTAATGTTTTTCATTTTATATATCGTGATTTTTTATACACACGGTTATAACTATGCTTTGGAAATATTAAATAGGTAAATAAGTTATCAAAAGTATGTTAAATAATCCTCTCTAAAGCTAAAGTCTAAAAAATAAAATAACATTTTTATAAAAAAAAAGTTAGACGTTAATTCTAAGATGTTTTTATGGAAGTGTTTGAAAGTGATTTATTAAATCATATTTATGTATGTATATATTATTATCTTAGGTAAATTAAAACACTTCTTTTCTCTTCCAAAAACCAACTTGCAATACAGTATCAATAATATTTAATATGAATAATACTTTTGCATGATATTATCTTATGACGCCTCGGCAGTATAGTGTGTTGTTACAATCGGTCAGTGTGATTTAAATAGAACAGTCGTATTTGTAAAATTTATAAGCGTAACACTATGCATTGGTTTCTAGCTATTTCTTAAACGTATTTATAAACTTATATTGTACAAAAAACAAAATCACAAGAAAAATATTGTATCGATTGTTTTTCTTTTAGTTAATAACCCCTGAGTCTCCGTCGGATACAATATCTGTAAACACTTCGTTTTCCTCTGGTGATCTAACTGACATGAGAGACTGTTGGACAGATTTTAAAATCGATTGGGGAAGATGTGGGACAGAAATAATAAATATTTTGGAAAAAGGTGAACGATCAAAATTTGCGACCAGTACCGTTGTTCATGCTGTCGTGATGCAAATGAGGGAACAGAAATTGCCCCTCAATTATTGTTCGTTTAAAATAGTAGCTAATATGATTGTCCAAAAATATCCCAAAACTTTTCGAGACGTTGATGACGATGGTGTAACTCTGGGAGATGGTTGTCATTCTCTATTTATGAAATTGGTAGACCGAAACAATTATCTAAACCGGCCACACATTAAACATTCACTTAATCAAGAATTAAAAGTTCCCATTAAAAGGAGAAAAACTTTATTAAATGCCAAAGCTGGTTGTAGCAACTGGCAGCCTGACAAACACAGCACCGATGAAAACACATTGGAAATGAAAAAGAAATATTTGCAAGATATTCTAAATATAGACGAAGATAAGAAATTTAATTATTTAGCGGACACATATGCTTTACAGCGTTTATTTTTGAATAATCCAGAACCTCCAACCATCGAACACATTGAACAAGAGTGGCCCCTTTTACTTCAAACAGACGTGATTTTTTGGCACTACGAAACCTTAATGGGACACAAAATTGATAATCTTGCATCCAATATATGCCAAAAATCAGAAAAACTCTTCAACTTTGGTTTGGCTACAAATTTAACAAAACAGAAACCACTACCAATTACAAACCCAATCTTTATTTTCGAAATTTTGAAAATAATAAGTGGTTATTTTAAGGAAAAAATTGAATACTTCCATTATATATGCAAGGTAAATTTTTTCAGTTAATCCTGTATTTAAGTACAATTAGTTCATTACTATTAACAATAATTATATTGCAGGATAATGAATCAATTGAGGTGAAAAGTAACGCGCCGTGTTTTATTGGTGTGCAAGGTAATTTACTATTATTTAATAGTTATTTGACTTCTGAAACTCGGCTGAAAAGTTGCATTTTGCTGATCGGCATTTCTAGTCGAAATATTGTGATATTACATACATATTAAACAAATTATGTTTGTATACTGTGTACTGACAGCTCCTGATAGTAAGTTATTAGTTACAGTTACACTTACTCATTTGTATGATTTCAGATTCATTCCAAAACATAAATTTTCAAATTTTCATAGAGAAAAAAAGATTAAACACATCTGACAATGTGTGTAAAGCTCTCTGTGAAACGTTCGCTTTGTATTTCATTTTTAATATGGAATATCCAAAAGAAGTATCGTCAACATTAGAATTTATTCAGAGGTATTTTGTAAAAATAAACCCTTTTTACGGGTCCAAAAATAAAAAGAAAACAATCGGGATGAGGAAGGTGATATCATTTATTAATAAACTAAATACGTTTGTTACTAAATAAATATATTAAGGTAGTTCACGGTATAATAAAGTAATAAAGTAAAATCATTTTTTTTTCATAGGCTTAAAAAAAATAACGTTTTCTAATAAATCCCGAAATTTCAGAATTTTTGACCGTTTAGAATGGGAGATAATTAATAACAGAGTTTGCAGTTTTCACGTTGTGATCGTTAAAATTGCGAACTTTGTCATTAATTATCCCGCGTTCTAAACGGTAAAAAATTCTGACACTTGTGGATTTATTAAAGAACATTATTTTAAGCCTATGAAAAAAAAATAAGCAAATTCTATCGAAAAGTGATTTCTCTTTAATATTATACCACGCTAGAACTATTTTAAACCCTATATATTTTACAATGAAAATAAAATAAAAATGGCATCTTATTTATCGATCACTTTGATTTTTGTTTTTATGTTTTTCCTCACATAAGTAATCAATAAATAAAATACAATTTTTATTTCATTTGTTAGCTTTATACACTCTTAAATTTTTAAAATACGTTCATTTTGATTGCATTCAGATAGATGTGACCGCTTTAACTTTCAATCATATCTTTCTGTATGGGGTAATCTAAGAAAAAAATTGGATGGTATCTCTTTGTCCTCTAATAGATATTGCTAAAAATTTTGCGCTACCCTGCAAAGAATTTATCGCATTTAACAATATCTTCAACAATACCCCACAGGAAGACCTGGGGAGTCAAAAATATTATTACTTTTCTCTAATGATTTTAACTTTTGTGTTAAATAAAATTTATAAACATGATACGAATATTTATCTACATATTCAAAAAAATCAAAATATGTAGATATCTTTGTATAATCTTACAACAAAATAGTCGTTTGTCTATGTTTCAATTTTCATTTGGATGCTAATATGCGTAATTAGAGAATTAAAAAGGGATCTTTTATGTGCACAAAATACAAATTCACTTAAAATAGTGAATTATTATACAATATTCATGTTGAAAAGTTCCATGGCAAATTAGAAAAATAAATTACACACTGGTCACAGTCACGGTTCAAATCTTAAACTCCCAATTTCGATTTGATTGAGTTCTCTACAATGACCGTGGGTCAACCAACTCGAAATCAGGAGTTTCAGATTTGAATTGTGACGGTGACCAGTGTAATAATTAGTTTTCAAAATGAATTTGCGATTTCTAATTAATTTGTATTTAGCGCACATAAAAAGCTCCTTTCTAATGTAAAATTTATTGATTCGTTATTATATTTATATGTAGTTACATATATATAATATGATAGGAATATAATATGTGTATCTGCGTATTCACAAAAAATCAAACTATATATGGCTGTAATTGCAATATTATAAAAATAGTTTTGTTTAATTTTACAAGGAAATTGTTATTTTTTTATAATGTTCATTGTTAAATAAAATATAGTTTCAAAGCAAATTGTATCTTTCCAATATTGGATACCCCTATGCACCTACAAATCCTTAATGTAAAAGTAAAAAAGTTACCTGCAATATTACATTTACTGAAAGTAATAATACAATGTGAGTATGTAAAATCACAAAGCATATTTTAAAAATAAAATCGTTTTATTAAATGTACTAATCGGTAATGTAAAATTACAAATAAGGTTTGCAATTTTAAAACAGTGAAAGTGAAATTACACACTAGGAATGTAAGATTAAAGACGCTATTTGTAAAATTACACAGTCGTTCCTAAATTTACAGCACAGATTTTAAGTTTACATTATCGTAAGTATTATTACAACCAAAGATCTAATAATAAAAATCGTTTAGTAAAAACGCATTTACAATTTAAAATTACTGTCACTATGTATAATTACCACATTTAATGTAGGTTATTATTCGCCTACATTGAATGTAGTAATTTTACATGGTTTTTTTTTACGGTGTATATCTGAAATGCCTATCGGCACCTATTTTTGAAATGCCTATCGGAAACTACATCTGAAATGCCTATCAGCACCTATTTTTTAAATGCCTATCGGCAACCATATCTGGAATGCCTATCGGCACCTATATTTGAAATGCCTATCGGCTTCTATATCTGAAATGCCTATCGGCACCTATTTTTGAAATGCCTATCGGAAACTACATCTGAAATGCCTATCAGCACCTATTTTTGAAATGCCTATCGGCAACCATATCTGAAATGCCTATCGGCACCTATTTTTGAAATGTCTATCGGAAACTACATCTGAAATGCCTATCAGCACCTATATTTGAAATGCCTATCGGCAACAATAACTGACATTCCTATCGACACCTATATTTTAAATACCTATTGGCTTCTAGATCTGAAATGCCTATCAGCACCTATTTTTTAAATGCCTATCGGAAACTACATCTGAAATGCCTATCGGCACCTATTTTTAAAAAGCCAATCGGCAACTATATCTAAAATGCCTATCGGCACCTATATCTGAAATGCCTATCGGCACCTATTTTTGAAATGCCTATCGGAAACTACATCTGAAATGCTTATCAGCACCTATATTTGAAATGCCTATCGGCAACCATATCTGAAATGCCTATCGACACCCATATTTGAAATACCTATCGGCTTCTATATCTGAAATGCCTATTGGCACCTATTTTTAAATTGCCAATCGGGAACTATATCTGAAATGCCTATTGGCACTTATATCTGAAATGCCTATCGGCACCTATTTTTGAAATGCCTATCGGAAACTACATCTGAAATGCCTATCAGCACCTATTTTTGAAATGCCTATCGGCAACCATATCTGGAATGCCTATCGGCACCTATATTTGAAATGCCTATGGGCTTCTATATCTGAAATGCCTATCGGCACCTATTTTTAAAATGCCAATCGGCAACTATATCTGAAATGCCTATCGGCACCTATATCTGAAATGCCTATCAGCACCTATATTTGAAATGCCTATCGGCAACAATATCTGAAATTCCTATTGACACCTATATTTTAAATACCTATCGGCACCTATAACTGAAATGCCTAAAGGCACCAATTTTTGAAATGCCTATCGGTAACTACATCTGAAATGCCTATCAGCACCTATATTTGAAATGCCTATCGGCAACCATATCTGGAATACCTATTGGCACCTATATTTGAAATGCCTATCGGCTTCTATATCTGAAATGCCTATCGGCACCTATTTTTAAAATGCCTATCGGCACCTATATCTGAAATGCCTATCGGCACCTATTTTTCAAAATGCCTATCGGAAACGACATCTGAAATACCTATCAGCACCTATGTTTGAAATGCCTATCGGCAACCATATCTGAAATGCCTATCGACACCTATATTTGAAATACCTGTCGGCTTCTATATTTGAAATGCCTATCGGCACTTATTTTCAAAATGCCAATCGGCAACTATATCTGAAATGCCTATCGGCACCTATATCTAAATTGCCTATCGGCACCAATTTTTGAAATGCCTGTCGGAAAATACATCTGAAATGCCTATCAGCACCTATATTTGAAATGCCTATCGGCAACAATATCTGGAATGCCTATCGGCACCTATATTTGAAATGCCTATCGGCTTCTATATCTGAAATGCCTATCGGCACCTATTTTTAAAATGCCAATCGGCAACTATATCTGAAATGCCTATCGGCACCTATATCTGAAATGCCTATCGGCACCTATTTTTGAAATGCCTATCGGAAACTACATCTGAAATGCCTATCAGCACCTATATTTGAAATGCCTATCGGCAACAATATCTGGAATGCCTATTGGCACCTATATTTGAAATGCCTATCGGCTTCAATATCTGAAATGCCTATCGGCACCTATTTTTAAAATGCCAATCAGCAACTATATCTGAAGTGCCTATCGGCACCTATATCTCAAATGCCTATCGGCACCTATTTTTGAAATGCCTATCGGAAACTACATCTGAAATGCTTATCAGCACCTATATTTGAAATGCCTATCGGCAACCACATCAGAAATGCCTATCGGCACCTATATCTGAAATGCCTTTCTGCATTTATATCTGAAATGCCTATCGACACCTATATTTGAAATGCCTATCGGCACCTATATTTTAAATGCCTATCTGCAACTATATCTGATATGCCTATCGGCACCAATATCTGAAATGCCTATCGGCACCTATTTTTGAAATGCCTATCGGAAACTACATCTGAAATGCCTATCAGCACCTATATGTGAAATGCCTATCGGCTTCTATGTCTGAAATGCCTATCGGCACCTATTTTTAAAATACCAATCGGCAACTATATCTGAAATGCCTATCGGCACCTATATCTGAAATGCCTATCGGCACCTATTTTTGAAATGCCTATCGGAAACTACATCTGAAATGCCTATCAGCACCTATATTTGAAATGCCTATCGGCAACTATATCTGAAGTGCCTATCGGCACCTATATCTGAAATGCCTATCGGCACCTATTTTTAAAATGCCTATCGGAAACTACATCTGAAATGCTTATCAGCACCTATATTTGAAATGCCTATCGGCAACCACATCAGAAATGCCTATCGGCACCTATTTTTGAAATGCCTATCGGAAACTACATCTGAAATGCCTATCAGCACCTATATTTGAAATGCCTATCGGCAACAATATCTGGAATGCCTATCGGCAACTATATTTGAAATGCCTATCGGCTTCTTTATCTGAAATGCCTATCGGCACCTATTTTTAAAATGCCAATCGGCAACTATATCTGAAATGCCTATCGGCACCTATATCTGAAATGCCTATCGGCACCTATTTTTGAAATGCCTATCGGAAACTACATCTGAAATGCCTATCAGCACCTATATTTGAAATGCCTATCGGTAACCATATCTGGAATGCCTATTGGCACCTATATTTGAAATGCCTATCGGCTTCAATATCTGAAATGCCTATCGGCACCTATTTTTAAAATGCCAATCAGCAACTATATCTGAAGTGCCTATCGGCACCTATATCTGAAATGCCTATCGGCACCTATTTTTGAAATGCCTATCGGAAACTACATCTGAAATGTTTATCAGCACCTATATTTGAAAAGCCTATCGGCAACCACATCAGAAATGCCTATCGGCACCTATATCTGAAATGCCTTTCTGCATTTATATCTGAAATGCCTATCGACACCTGTATTTTAAATGCCTATCGGCACCTATATTTTAAATGCCTATCTGCAACTATATCTGATATGCCTATCGGCACCTATATCTGAAATGCCTATCGGCACCTATTTTTGAAATGCCTATCGGAAACTACATCTGAAATGCCTATCGGCAGCTATTTTTAAAATGCCAATCGGCAACTATATCTAAAATGTCTATCGGCACCTATATCTGAAATGCCTATCGGCACCTATTTTTGAAATGCCTATCGGAAACTACATCTGAAATGCCTATCAGCACCTATATTTGAAATGCCTATCGGCAACCATATCTGGAATGCCTATCGGCACCTATTTTTAAAATGCCAATCGGCAACTATATCTGAAATGCCTATCGGCACCTAGATCTGAAATGCCTATCGGCACCTATTTTTGAAATGCCTATCGGAAACTACATCTGAAATGCCTATCAGCATCTATATTTGAAATGCCTATCGGCAACCATATCTGGAATGCCTATCGGCACCTATATTTGAAATGCCTATCGGCTTCTATATCTGAAATGCCTATCGGCACCTATTTTTAAAATGCCAATCGGCAACTATACCTGAAATGCCTATCGGCACCTATATCTGAAATGCCTGTCGGCACCTATATCTGAAATGCCTATCGGCACCTATTTTGCTAAATGCCTATCGGAAACTACATCTGAAATGCCTATCGGCACCTATTTTTAAAATGCCAATCGGCAACTATATCGAAAATGCCTATCGGCACATATATCTGAAATGCCTATCGGCACCTACTTTTGAAATGCCTATCGGAAACTACATCTGAAATGCCTATCAGCATCTATATTTGAAATGCCTATCGGCAACCATATCTGGAATGCCTATCGGCACCTATATTTGAAATGCCTATCGGCTTCTATATCTGAAATGCCTATCGGCACCTATTTTTGAAATGCCAATCGGCAACTATATCTGAAATGCCTATCGGCACCCATATCTGAAATGCCTATCGGCACCTATATCTGAAATGCCTATCGGCACCTATTTTTGAAATGCCTATCGGAAACTACATCTGAAATGCCTATCAGCATCTATATTTGAAATGCCTATCGGCAACCATATCTGGAATGCCTATCGGCACCTATATTTGAAATGCCTATCGGCTTCTATATCTGAAATGCCTATCGGCACCTATTTTTGAAATGCCTATCGGAAACTACATCTGAAATGCCTATCAGCACCTATTTTTGAAATGCCTATCGGCAACCATATCTGAAATGCCTATCGGCACCTATTTTTGAAATGTCTATCGGAAACTACATCTGAAATGCCTATCAGCACCTATATTTGAAATGCCTATCGGCAACAATATCTGACATTCCTATCGACACCTATATTTTAAATACCTATTGGCTTCTATATCTGAAATGCCTATCAGCACCTATTTTTTAAATTCCTATCGGAAACTACATCTGAAATGTCTATCGGCACCTATTTTTAAAAAGCCAATCGCCAACTATATCTAAAATGCCTATCGGCACCTATATCTGAAATGCCTATCGGCACCTATTTTTGAAATGCCTATCGGAAACTACATCTGAAATGCTTATCAGCACCTATATTTGAAATGTCTATCGGCAACCATATCTGAAATGCCTATCGACACCCATATTTGAAATACCTATCGGCTTCTATATCTGAAATGCCTATTGGCACCTATTTTTAAATTGCCAATCGGGAACTATATCTGAAATGCCTATTGGCACTTATATCTGAAATGCCTATCGGCACCTATTTTTGAAATGCCTATCGGAAACTACATCTGAAATGCCTATCAGCACCTATTTTTGAAATGCCTATCGGCAACCATATCTGGAATGCCTATCGGCACCTATATTTGAAAAGCCTATCGGCTTCTATATCTGAAATGCCTATCGGCACCTATTTTTAAAATGCCAATCGGCAACTATATCTGAAATGCCTATCGGCACCTATATCTGAAATGCCTATCAGCACCTATATTTGAAATGCCTATCGGCAACAATATCTGAAATTCCTATTGACACCTATATTTTAAATACCTATCGGCACCTATAACTGAAATGCCTAAAGGCACCAATTTTTGAAATGCCTATCGGTAACTACATCTGAAATGCCTATCAGCACCTATATTTGAAATGCCTATCGGCAACCATATCTGGAATACCTATTGGCACCTATATTTGAAATGCCTATCGGCTTCTATATCTGAAATGCCTATCGGCACCTATTTTTAAAATGCCTATCGGCACCTATATCTGAAATGCCTATCGGCACCTATTTTTAAAATGCCTATCGGAAACGACATCTGAAATACCTATCAGCACCTATGTTTGAAATGCCTATCGGCAACCATATCTGAAATGCCTATCGACACCTATATTTGAAATACCTGTCGGCTTCTATATCTGAAATGCCTATCGGCACTTATTTTCAAAATGCCAATCGGCAACTATATCTGAAATGCCTATCGGCACCTATATCTAAATTGCCTATCGGCACCAATTTTTGAAATGCCTGTCGGAAACTACATCTGAAATGCCTATCAGCACCTATATTTGAAATGCCTATCGGCAACAATATCTGGAATGCCTATCGGCACCTATATTTGAAATGCCTATCGGCTTCTATATCTGAAATGCCTATCGGCACCTGTTTTTAAAATGCCAATCGGCAACTATATCTGAAATGCCTATCGGAACTTATATCTGAAATGCCTATCGGCACCTATTTTTGAAATGCCTATCGGAAACTACATCTGAAATGCCTATCAGCACCTATATTTGAAATGCCTATCGGCAACAATATCTGGAATGCCTATTGGCACCTATATTTGAAATGCCTATCGGCTTCAATATCTGAAATGCCTATCGGCACCTATTTTTAAAATGCCAATCAGCAACTATATCTGAAGTGCCTATCGGCACCTATATCTGAAATGCCTATCGGCACCTATTTTTGAAATGCCTATCGGAAACTACATCTGAAATGCTTATCAGCACCTATATTTGAAATGCCTATCGGCAACCACATCAGAAATGCCTATCGGCACCTATATCTGAAATGCCTTTCTGCATTTATATCTGAAATGCCTATCGACACCTATATTTGAAATGCCTATCGGCACCTATATTTTAAATGCCTATCTGCAACTATATCTGATATGCCTATCGGCACCTATATCTGAAATGCCTATCGGCACCTATTTTTGAAATGCCTATCGGAAACTACATCTGAAATGCCTATCAGCACCTATATTTGAAATGCCTATCGGCTTCTATGTCTGAAATGCCTATCGGCACCTATTTTTAAAATGCCAATCGGCAACTATATCTGAAATGCCTATCGGCACCTATATCTGAAATGCCTATCGGCACCTATATCTGAAATGCCTATCGGCACCTATTTTTGAAATGCCTATCGGAAACTACATCTGAAATGCCTATCAGCACCTATATTTGAAATGCCTATCGGCAACTATATCTGAAGTGCCTATCGGCACCTATATCTGAAATGCCTATCGGCACCTATTTTTAAAATGCCTATCGGAAACTACATCTGAAATGCTTATCAGCACCTATATTTGAAATGCCTATCGGCAACCACATCAGAAATGCCTATCGGCACCTATTTTTGAAATGCCTATCGGAAACTACATCTGAAATGCCTATCAGCACCTATATTTGAAATGCCTATCGGCAACAATATCTGGAATGCCTATCGGCAACTATATTTGAAATGCCTATCGGCTTCTTTATCTGAAATGCCTATCGGCACCTATTTTTAAAATGCCAATCGGCAACTATATCTGAAATGCCTATCGGCACCTATATCTGAAATGCCTATCGGCACCTATTTTTGAAATGCCTATCGGAAACTACATCTGAAATGCCTATCAGCACCTATATTTGAAATGCCTATCGGTAACCATATCTGGAATGCCTATTGGCACCTATATTTGAAATGCCTATCGGCTTGAATATCTGAAATGCCTATCGGCACCTATTTTTAAAATGCCAATCAGCAACTATATCTGAAGTGCCTATCGGCACCTATATCTGAAATGCCTATCGGCACCTATTTTTGAAATGCCTATCGGAAACTACATCTGAAATGCTTATCAGCACCTATATTTGAAAAGCCTATCGGCAACCACATCAGAAATGCCTATCGGCACCTATATCTGAAATGCCTTTCTGCATTTATATCTGAAATGCCTATCGACACCTGTATTTGAAATGCCTATCGGCACCTATATTTTAAATGCCTATCTGCAACTATATCTGATATGCCTATCGGCACCTATATCTGAAATGCCTATCGGCACCTATTTTTGAAATGCCTATCGGAAACTACATCTGAAATGCCTATCGGCAGCTATTTTTAAAATGCCAATCGGCAACTATATCTAAAATGTCTATCGGCACCTATATCTGAAATGCCTATCGGCACCTATTTTTGAAATGCCTATCGGAAACTACATCTGAAATGCCTATCAGCACCTATATTTGAAATGCCTATCGGCAAACATATCTGGAATGCCTATCGGCACCTATTTTTAAAATGCCAATCGGCAACTATATCTGAAATGCCTATCGGCACCTATATCTGAAATGCCTATCGGCACCTATTTTTGAAATGCCTATCGGAAACTACATCTGAAATGCCTATCAGCATCTATATTTGAAATGCCTATCGGCAACCATATCTGGAATGCCTATCGGCACCTATATTTGAAATGCCTATCGGCTTCTATATCTGAAATGCCTATCGGCACCTATTTTTAAAATGCCAATCGGCAACTATATCTGAAATGCCTATCGGCACCTATGTCTGAAATGCCTGTCTTCACCTATATCTGAAATGCCTATCGGCACCTATTTTTTAAATGCCTATCGGAAACTACATCTGAAATGCCTATCGGCACCTATTTTTAAAATGCCAATCGGCAACTATATCGAAAATGCCTATCGGCACATATATCTGAAATGCCTATCGGCACCTATTTTTTAAATGCCTATCGGAAACTACATCTGAAATGCCTATCAGCACCTATATTTGAAATGCCTATCGGCAACCATATCTGAAATGCCTATCGACACCCATATTTGAAATACCTATCGGCTTCTATATCTGAAATGCCTATTGGCACCTATATCTGAAATGCCTATCGGCACCTATTTTTGAAATGCCTTTCGGAAACTACATCTGAAATGCCTATCAGCACCTATATTTGAAATGCCTATCGGCAACCATATCTGAAATGCCTATCGACACCTATATTTGAAATACCTATCGGCTTCTATATCTGAAATGCTTATCGGCACCTATTTTCAAAATGCCAATCGGCAACTATATCTGAAATGCCTATCGGCACCTATATCTGAAATGCCTAACGGCAAAAATTTTTGAAATGCCTATCGGAAACAGCATCTGAAATGCCTATCAACACCTATATTTGAAATGCCTATCGGCAACCATATCTGGAATGCCTATCGGCACCTATATTTAAAATGCCTATTGGCTTCTATATCTGAAATGCCTATCGGCACCTATTTTTAAAATGCCGATCGACAACTATATATGAAATGCCTATCGGCACCTATATCTGAAATGCCTATCGGCACCTATTTTTGAATTGCCTATCGGAAACTATATCTGAAATGCCTATCAGCACCTATATTTGAAATGCCTATCGGCAACCATATCTGAAATGCCTATCGACACCTATATTTGAAAAACCTATCGGCTTCTATATCTGAAATGCCTATCGGCACCAATTTTTGAAATGCCTATCGGAAACTACATCTGAAATGCCTATCAGCACCTATATTTGAAATGCCTATCGGCAACCATATCTGGAATGCCTATCGGCACCTATATTTGAAATACCTATCGGCTTCTATATCTGAAATGCCTATCGGCACCTATTTTTAAAATGCCAATCGGCAACTATATCTGAAATGCCTATCGGCACCTATATCTGAAATGCCTATCGGCACCTATTCTTGAAATGCCTATCGGAAACAATATCTGAAATGCCTATCAGCACCTATATTTGAAATGCCTATCGGCAACCATATCTGGAATGCCTATCGGCACCTATAATTGAAATGCCTATCAACTTCTATATCTGAAATGCCTATCGGCACCTATTTTTAAAATGCCAATCGGCAACTATATCTGAAATGCCTATCGGCACCTATATCTGAAATGCCTATCGGCACCTATTTTTGAAATGCCTATCGGAAACTACATCTGAAATGCCTATCAGCACCTATTTTTGAAATGCCTATCGGCAACCATACCTGGAATGCCTATCGGCACCTATTTTTGAAATGTCTATCGGAAACTACATCTGAAATGCCTATCGGCACCTATTTTTGAAATGTCTATCGGAAACTACATCTGAAATGCCTATCAGCACCTATATTTGAAATGCCTATCGGCAACAATATCTGAAATTCCTATCGACACCTATATTTTAAATACCTATTGGCTTCTATATCTGAAATGCCTATCAGCACCTATTTTTTAAATGCCTATCGGAAACTACATCTGAAATGCCTATCGGCACCTATTTTTAAAAAGCCAATCGGCAACTATATCTAAAATGCCTATCGGCACCTATATCTGAAATGCCTATCGGCACCTATTTTTGAAATACCTATCGGAAACTACATCTGAAATGCCTATCAGCACCTATATTTGAAATGCCTATCGGCAACCATATCTGAAATGCCTATCGACACCCATATTTGAAATACCTATCGGCTTCTATATCTGAAATGCCTATTGGCACCTATTTTTAAAATGCCAATCGGGAACTATATCTGAAATGCCTATTGGCACTTATATCTGAAATGCCTATCGGTACCTATTTTTGAAATGCCTATCGGAAACTACATCTGAAATGCCTATCAGCACCTATTTTTGAAATGCCTATCGGCAACCATATCTGGAATGCCTGTCGGCACCTATATTTGAAATGCCTATCGGCTTCTATATCTGAAATGCCTATCGGCACCTATTTTTAAAATGCCAATCGGCAACTATATCTGAAATGCCTATCGGCACCTATATCTGAAATGCCTATCGGCACCTATTTTTGAAATGTCTATCGGAAACTACATCTGAAATGCCTATCAGCACCTATATTTGAAATGCCTATCGGCAACAATATCTGAAATTCCTATCGACACCTATATTTTAAATACCTATCGGCTTCTATATCTGAAATGCCTATCGGCACCTATTTTTAAAATGCAAATCGGCAACTATATCTGAAATGCCTATCGGCACCTATAACTGAAATGCCTAAAGGCACCAATTTTTGAAATGCCTATCGGTAACTACATCTGAAATGCCTATCATCACCTATATTTCAAATGCCTATCGGCAACCATATCTGGAATACCTATTGGCACCCATATTTGAAATGCCTATCGGCTTCTATATCTGAAATGCCTATCGGCACCTATTTTTAAAATGCCTATCGGCACCTATATCTGAAATGCCTATCGGCACCTATTTTTAAAATGCCTATCGGAAACGACATCTGAAATACCTATCAGCACCTATGTTTGAAATGCCTATCGGCAACCATATCTGAAATGCCTATCGACACCTATATTTGAAATACCTGTCGGCTTCTATATCTGAAATGCCTATCGGCACTTATTTTCAAAATGCCAATCGGCAACTATATCTGAAATGCCTATCGGCACCTATATCTAAATTGCCTATCGGCACCAATTTTTGAAATGCCTGTCGGAAACTACATCTGAAATGCCTATCGGCACCTATATTTGAAATGCCTATCGGCAACAATATCTGGAATGCCTATTGGCACCTATATTTGAAATGCCTATCGGCTTCAATATCTGAAATGCCTATCGGCACCTATTTTTAAAATGCCAATCAGCAACTATATCTGAAGTGCCTATCGGCACCTATATCTGAAATGCCTATCGGCACCTATTTTTGAAATGCCTATCGGAAACTACATCTGAAATGCCTATCAGCACCTATATTTGAAATGCCTATCGGCAACAATATCTGGAATGCCTATTGGCACCTATATTTGAAATGCCTATCGGCTTCAATATCTGAAATGCCTATCGGCACCTATTTTTAAAATGCCAATCAGCAACTATATCTGAAGTGCCTATCGGCACCTATATCTGAAATGCCTATCGGCACCTATTTTTGAAATGCCTATCGGAAACTACATCTGAAATGCTTATCAGCACCTATATTTGAAATGCCTATCGGCAACCACATCAGAAATGCCTATCGGCACCTATATCTGAAATGCCTTTCTGCATTTATATCTGAAATGCCTATCGACACCTATATTTGAAATGCCTATCGGCACCTATATTTTAAATGCCTATCTGCAACTATATCTGATATGCCTATCGGCACCTATATCTGAAATGCCTATCGGCACCTATTTTTGAAATGCCTATCGGAAACTACATCTGAAATGCCTATCAGCACCTATATTTGAAATGCCTATCGGCTTCTATGTCTGAAATGCCTATCGGCACCTATTTTTAAAATGCCAATCGGCAACTATATCTGAAATGCCTATCGGCACCTATATCTGAAATGCCTATCGGCACCTATTTTTAAAATGCCTATCGGAAACGACATCTGAAATGCCTATCAGCACCTATATTTGAAATGCCTATCGGCAACCATATCTGAAATGCCTATCGACACCTATATTTGAAATACCTGTCGGTTTCTATATCTGAAATGCCTATCGGCACTTATTTTCAAAATGCCAATCGGCAACTATATCTGAAATGCCTATCGGCACCTATATCTGAAATGCCTATCGGCACCAATTTTTGAAATGCCTATCGGAAACTACATCTGAAATGCCTATCAGCACCTATATTTGAAATGCCTATCGGCAACAATATCTGGAATGCCTATCGGCACCTATATTTGAAATGCCTATCGGCTTCTTTATCTGAAATGCCTATCGGCACCTATTTTTAAAATGCCAATCGGCAACTATATCTGAAATGCCTATCGGCACCTATATCTGAAATGCCTATCGGCACCTATTTTTGAAATGCCTATCGGAAACTACATCTGAAATGCCTATCAGCACCTATATTTGAAATACCTATCGGCAACCATATCTGGAATGCCTATTGGCACCTATATTTGAAATGCCTATCGGCTTCAATATCTGAAATGCCTATCGGCACCTATTTTTAAAATGCCAATCGGCAACTATATCTGAAGTGCCTATCGGCACCTATATCTGAAATGCCTATCGGCACCTATTTTTAAAATGCCTATCGGAAACTACATCTGAAATGCTTATCAGCACCTATATTTGAAATGCCTATCGGCAACCACATCAGAAATGCCTATCGGCACCTATGTAATGTTTGTGGGATTTTAAAAGGTTCGTTTGTAATTAAAACATTTTTTGACTTATAACTTAATCATTTATTTAAAAAATCAATCTTAAATAACTCGTCACTACTTCCTAGTATACCGGCATAGTGACACCATATACATGTTATCGTCTCTCCCTCATTATGCTTATGTCCAATATTTATATACTGTTAAAACTGTATAGTTAGCATAATAATTTAGAACAATAATATGTAATTGTATTGTTACTAAATTATTATGAAATCGACAGTTAGCAGTTTTTAATTATATTCTTATTTGACATACTTTAATTTATTACATATACACTACACCTCCCCCGAAAATTAAAAAAAAAACATATCAAGGGATGTGCTTTTTTTTTCATAATCTACATTAATTCTAAATTTAAAACTTATATTTATATTTATTTAAAATTAAACTTTGTTTATTCTTATATCTACACATTATACAATTTACTTCTATTTTTATGCACGATCACTTCTTTTCCATTTTTGTGTATAAGTACATTTGGTCTTAAATCTTTTATTACTTTGTAGGGTCCATCATACACATTATTTAATTTATTTCCAGTTTCATTTTTCACCAAAATTAAATCACTATTTTTATAAGTTATAGGATTAATATTTTTATCATATTCACTTTTTCTTTTAATTTTACTATTTATTAAATTGTTTCTAGCATCTCTATGAGCTGCTTGTAGTCTATATTTTAATTCTATCGGATAATCACTAAAATTATATACTGGTTCTACTGTATTTGATAAGTTATTGGGTATGTTGCATACTTTCCCAAAAACTAATTCGTACGGTGTATATTTAGTTTCAGTATGTACTGTAGTATTATAAGCAAAACACCAATACGGTAACCATGAACTCCAAGAAGAAATTTGTTTTTCTGTTAACGATCTTAAATATGCGCCTAATACTTTATGTGAATTTTCTAATGAACCTATGCTTTCATGATGATAAGCTGTAGCTTGTAGTTGTTTTATTTGTAATAATTTACATATCTCTTCCATAGTTACTGATATGAATTCTGTTCCTCTGTCTGTTGCTATTTCTCTAGGAATTCCATATCTTAAAATGAAATTTTCTACTAACGCTTTAGCGACTGTTACTGAATCTTTTGTTTTTTAAAGGATATGCTTCTACAAATTTTGTAAGTTCACATTGAAGAGTTAAAACATATGAAAAATCATCGTTATCTTTACTTATAGGACCTACGATATCTAAATATAATTTATCAAAAGCTGATTTAGCCGTAGTTGTAATTATCATTGGTTCCTTTATTTTTCTGCTATATTTATGTTTTTGACAACTCTCACATTTTTTAACAAAATCTGTAACATCTTTAACCATCCCTGACCAGAAATAATATTTTTTAATATTATTTGTCATTCGATGGATACCTGCATGGCCACTCGTCGGAAGTATATGGAAATCATTTAAAATTAACTTTTTCATATCTTTATCAATTATTTTCTGAGCTCCTCTTATAATACAAATACGGGGACCGGTTCAACTGGAGCTTTTTCTTATAGCGCTAGCTAATTCTTGCAACTTTTGTGCATTATTTTTATTCTTTAATACATATAATTCCGGAATATTTAATTCTTTACATATTTGATTTAAATCTCTCAACAATACGTCTCGCGTTAATGCTGATCGAGAATTTAAATCTATAAAAATTGATAATAACGATGGTACATAACATATACTCCCTGATTTTGTGGACACACGCTCTAATTTGATTATTTCTTGAACCTCTTCTTTTGTCTGTACAAAAATTAATTCAATGCCATCTTTAGGCTTTTTGAGAATTTCCAGCATACTTGGTTGATCAGACTTTTCTGCCGGTAAATTTTCATTTTTCAAAGTTTCACTTTTTAAATTATTTGACTGTTTTACTTGTGCTCTTGTCATAACTGTTATTAAATTTTGATTTAGGTCTTTTAATTCGTCAGATGTTAAAGTTATTCGTGATAATGTATCCGCTGTTACATTATCTTTACCTTTAATGTATTCAATGTGAAAATTATATTCCTCTAAGCATAATCGAAACTTAGTCAATCTGCTTGAAGGATTCGTGTGACTAAATAAATAAATTAAAGGTTTGTGATCAGTTAAAATTTTGAATTTTCTTCCAAATAAATATTCAGAAATTCGCACTTGTGTGGATTAAGTTTTAAATTTACCTGTCTTAATCTACTGAATACATTAATTAAATTTTTGTTGTGTTCTTCTAAATTTCTCCCAAAAACAATTAAATCATCTAAATACACAAAACATTTGTCGTAGTTTAAACCTGACATTGCAATAGTCATTAATCTTGAAAAAGCACTTGGACTTGTTTTCAAACCCATTGGCAGTCTTTTCATTTGATATTGACCTCTATTTGTCGTAAAAGCTGTTACTTGTCTACTTTCAGGCGTTAATTCTAACTGATAGTAACCTTGACTAAGATCTAAATGTGAAAAATATATGGCTCCCGATAAAGAATCAAGAATATCTGTTATATTTGGTAACGGAAACTTATCGTCCTGGATTTTTTGATTTAAAAGTCTGTAATCTATAACAATTCTCCACTTTTTCTCCCCACTATTATCCATCTTTTTGGGAACTAATAAAACCGGAGAAGACCACTCGCATTTTGCTTCCTCTATAATGTCTTCATCACACATTTTCTTTATTTGCTTATCAACTTCATCTTTTAATGCATTGGGTACCCTATAAGGCTTTACATAAACCGGAGCTACATTTTCTTTTAATTGAATTGATTGTTTATATAAATTTGTTGTAGTTAATTTATCTCCTGGCAATTGGAAAATGTCTGCAAATTTAGCACAAATATTTTCAATGGAAATTTGCTCTTCCTTATTTAAATACGTTATATTTAACAAATCAAATAATTTTTTCACTTTGTTCACTGAAATATTTTCTTTTTCAAACTTACAAACATCATATTCTCTCAACAATTGGATTTCTGGCATACAATTTTTCAGATATACTTTTTTCTCTCGTGTGTTTACTATTTTAACCGGAATTTTTCCATTCTGCGGTGTGGCCATCACCCCAGCCATGAATACTCCTTCACACAATTCTTTCGCAACTACTACACAATCTTCAGTGACACTTGTAGGTACATATCTTACAATTTCGCATCGCGGAGGTATCGACATTATATTATAGTCATCTATACTCGAATTTATATTTACAATTATTTCTTTTCCTTGTACTGTCAATGACAGTGTATTTTGTTCAAAATTTATTATACCAGCAAATTTTTTAAGAAAATTTTGCCCAATGATTCCCTCCGTATCACACGATAAATTGTCAAATATATAAAATTTTTGGTCAAAAAACAACTCACCAATATTTAGTTTCAAAAAACAATATCCCTTCGAAATTAAATTTCCACCAATTCCTTTTACTTTTAAATTTTCTTTGTATACGGGAATATTGCAATCTAAAATTCAGATTTAATTGCACATAATGATGCACCTGTGTCTATAAAAAATTTAAATTTCTTATCATTCACACAGAAATTCACACAACTCACACTCATAGATGAGAATAATATTTCAGTTCTGCCGAACAAATTGATTTGTTTGTTCGTTGGACGACTCTGAGACTGTTTCCTGTGAGACAGTTTCACCGGGATTGTTTCTACTTTGGGTCATAAAATTGATTCTACTATCCCTATTTCTACCCCTAAAATTGTTAGTATTGTTACCGTAACTGTTGCTGTTATGACGATAGTTATTATTACGATAGCTGTTATTATTAAGATCAAAACGCGCCATTATTACCTCAAATTTATTCTTGGATTTCTCTTAAATTCTAATTCTTTTTAATATTTTTAATAATTTACTAACTTTAATAATTTATTAACTTTAATAATTTACTAATTCTGATTTCCTTTAATCCCTATATATATAGATTCTAACTGTGTAGCCATTAGTTTATTAGGTTTTATACTTTATAATGTTCGTCACATTTTTATATTTATTTTCTTTTCACTTACTTACTATTTTTTTTTTTTTTTTCAATATCCATCACGCATTCATTCACCGTGCCAGTTCCTCCGGTGCAGATGTCCATGTTGAGGCTTGAGACCCTCAGAACTCCTCTCGAACTGTTGTCCTCCTCTTGTACCTTCGGCGTCTCTTGCGTTTCCTGCGATGTCCCATGTTTTACTCTGATCTTACACTACTGACAAAACTGTTTGATCACAATTGACATTTTAATAATTTGCCACAACTGGCAGGATCGCCATGTAATGTTTGTGGGATTTTAAAAGGTTCGTTTGTAATTAAAACATTTTTTGACTTATAACTTAATCATTTATTTAAAAAATCAATCTTAAATAACTCGTCACTACTTCCTAGTATACCGGCATAGTGACACCATATACATGTTATCGTCTCTCCCTCATTATGCTTATGTCCAATATTTATATACTGTTAAAACTGTATAGTTAGCATAATAATTTAGAACAATAATATGTAATTGTATTGTTACTAAATTATTATGAAATCGACAGTTAGCAGTTTTTAATTATATTCTTATTTGACATACTTTAATTTATTACATATACACTACACCTATATCTGAAATGCCTTTCTGCATTTATATCTGAAATGCCTATCGACACCTATATTTGAAATGCCTACCGGCACCTATATTTTAAATGCCTATCTGCAACTATATCTGATATGCTTATCGGCACCTATATCTGAAATGCCTATCGGCACCTATTTTTGAAATGCCTATCGGAAACTACATCTGAAATGCCTATCAGCACCTATATTTGAAATGGCTATCGGCAACCATATCTGGAATGCCTATCGGCACCTATATTTGAAATGCCTATCGGCTTCTATATCTGAAATGCCTATCGGCACCTATTTTTAAAATGCCAATCGGCAACTATATCTGAAATGCCTATCGGCACCTATATCTGAAATGCCTATCGGCACCTATTTTTGAAATGCCTATCGGAAACTACATCTGAAATGCCTATCAGCATCTACATTTGAAATGCCTATCGGCAACCATATCTGGAATGCCTATCGGCACCTATATTTGAAATGCCTATCGGCTTCTATATCTGAAATGCCTATCGGCACCTATTTTTAAAATGCCAATCGGCAACTATATCTGAAATGCCTATCGGCACCTATATCTAAAATGCCTGTCGGCACCTATATCTGAAATGCCTATCGGCACCTATTTTTTAAATGCCTATCGGAAACTACATCTGAAATGCCTATCGGCACATATTTTTAAAATGCCAATCGGCAACTATATCTAAAATGCCTATCGGCACATATATCTCAAATGCCTATCGGCACCTATTTTTGAAATCCTATCGGAAACTACATCTGAAATGCCTATCAGCACCTATATTTGAAATGCCTATCGGCGACCATATCTGAAATGCCTATCGACACCCATATTTGAAATACCTATCGGCTTCTATATCTGAAATGCCTATTGGCACCTATTTTTAAAATGCCAATCGGGAACTATATCTGAAATGCCTATTGGCACCTATATCTGAAATGCCTATCGGCACCTATTTTTGAAATGTCTTTCGGAAACTACATCTGAAATGCCTATCAGCACCTATATTTGAAATGCCTATCGGCAACCATATCTGAAATGCTTATCGACACCTATATTTGAAATACCTATCGGCTTCTATATCTGAAATGCCTATCGGCACCTATTTTCAAAATGCCAATCGGCAACTATATCTGAAATGCCTATCGGCACCTATATCTGAAATGCCTATCGGCAAAAATTTTTGAAATGCCTATCGGAAACAACATCTGAAATGCCTATCAACACCTATATTTGAAATGCCTATCGGCAACCATATCTGGAATGCCTATCGGCACCTATATTTAAAATGCCTATTGGCTTCTATATCTGAAATGCCTATCGGCACCTATTTTTAAAATGCCGATCGACATATATATATGAAATGCCTATCGGCACCTATATCTGAAATGCCTATCGGCACCTATTTTTGAATTGCCTATCGGAAACTACATCTGAAATGCCTATCAGCACCTATATTTGAAATGCCTATCGGCAACCATATCTGAAATGCCTATCGACACCTATATTTGAAAAACCTATCGGCTTCTATATCTGAAATGCCTATCGGCACCTATTTTTAAAATGCCAATCGGCAACTATATCTGAAATGCCTATCGGCACCTATATCTGAAATGCCTATCGGCACCAATTTTTGAAATGCCTATCGGAAACTACATCTGAAAGCCTATCAGCACCTATATTTGAAATGCCTATCGGCAACCATATCTGGAATGCCTATCGGCACCTATATTTGAAATACCTATCGGCTTCTATATCTGAAATGCCTATCGGCACCTATTTTTAAAATGCCAATCGGCAACTATATCTGAAATGCCTATCGGCACCTATATCTGAAATGCCTATCGGCACCTATTCTTGAAATGCCTATCGGAAACAACATCTCAAATGCCTATCAGCAACTATATTTGAAATGCCTATCGGCAACCATATCTGGAATGCCTATCGGCACCTATAATTGAAATGCCTATCAACTTCTATATCTGAAATGCCTATCGGCACCTATTTTTAAAATGCCAATCGGCAACTATATCTGAAATGCCTATCGGCACCTATATCTGAAATGCCTATCGGCACCTATTTTTGAAATGCCTATCGGAAACTACATCTAAAATGCCTATCAGCACCTATATTTGAAATGCCTATCCACAACCATATCTGTAATGCCTATCGGCACCTATATTTGAAATGCCTATCGGCACCTATTTTTAAAATGCCAATCGGCAACTATATCTGAAATGCCTACCGGCACCTATATCTGAAATGCCTATCGGCACCTATTTTTGAAATGCCTATCGGGAACTACATCTGAAATGCCTATCAGCATCTATATTTGAAATGCCTATCGGCAACCATATCTGAAATGCCTATCGACACCTATATTTGAAAAACCTATCGGCTTATATATCTGAAATGCCTATCGGCACCTATTTTTAAAATGCCAATCGGCAACAATATCTGAAATGCCTATCGGCACCTATATCTGAAATGCCTATCGGCACCTATTTTTGAAATGCTTATCGGAAACTACATCTGAAATGCCTATCAGCACCTATATTTGAAATGCCTATCGGCAACCATATCTGGAATGCCTATTGGCACCTATATTTGAAATGCCTATCGGCTTCAATATCTGAAATGCCTATCGGCACCTATTTTTAAAATGCCAATCAGCAACTATATCTGAAGTGCCTATCGGCACCTATATCTGAAATGTCTATCGGCACCTATTTTTTAAATGCCTATCGGAAACTACATCTGAAATGCTTATCAGCACCTATATTTGAAAAGCCTATCGGCAACCACATCAGAAATGCCTATCGGCACCTATATCTGAAATGCCTTTCTGCATTTATATCTAAATGCCTATCGACACCTATATTTGAAATGCCTATCGGCACCTATATTTTAAATGCCTATCTGCAACTATATCTGATATGCCTATCGGCACCTATATCTGAAATGCCTATCGGCACCTATTTTTGAAATGCCTATCGGAAACTACATCTGAAATGCCTATCGGCAGCTATTTTTAAAATGCCAATCGGCAACTATATCTAAAATGCCTATCGGCACCTATATCTGAAATGCCTATCGGCACCTATTTTTGAAATGCCTATCGGAAACTACATCTGAAATACCTATCAGCACCTATATTTGAAATGCCTATCGGCTTCTATGTCTGAAATGCCTATCGGCACCTATTTTTAAATGCCATTCGGCAACTATATCTGAAATGCCTATCGGCACCTATATCTGAAATGCCTATCGGCACCTATTTTTAAAATGCCTATCGGAAACGACATCTGAAATGCCTATCAGCACCTATATTTGAAATGCCTATCGGCAACCATATCTGAAATGCCTATCGACACCTATATTTGAAATACCTGTCGGTTTCTATATCTGAAATGCCTATCGGCACTTATTTTCAAAATGCCAATCGGCAACTATATCTGAAATGCCTATCGGCACCTATATCTGAAATGCCTATCGGCACCAATTTTTGAAATGCCTATCGGAAACTACATCTGAAATGCCTATCAGCACCTATATTTGAAATGCCTATCGGCAACAATATCTGGAATACCTATCGGCACCTATATTTGAAATGCCTATCGGCTTCTATATCTGAAATGCCTATCGGCACCTATTTTTAAAATGCCAATCGGCAACTATATCTGAAATGCCTATCGGCACCTATATCTGAAATGCCTATCGGCACCTATTTTTGAAATGCCTATCGGAAACTACATCTGAAATGCCTATCAGCACCTATATTTGAAATGCCTATCGGCAACCATATCTGGAATGCCTATTGGCACCTATATTTGAAATGCCTATCGGCTTCAATATCTGAAATGCCTATCGGCACCTATTTTTAAAATGCCAATCGGCAACTATATCTGAAGTGCCTATCGGCACCTATATCTGAAATGCCTATCGGCACCTATTTTTAAAATGCCTATCGGAAACTACATCTGAAATGCTTATCAGCACCTATATTTGAAATGCCTATCGGCAACCACATCAGAAATGCCTATCGGCACCTATATCTGAAATGCCTTTCTGCATTTATATCTGAAATGCCTATCGACACCTATATTTGAAATGCCTACCGGCACCTATATTTTAAATGCCTATCTGCAACTATATCTGATATGCTTATCGGCACCTATATCTAAAATGCCTATCGGCACCTATTTTTGAAATGCCTATCGGAAACTACATCTGAAATGCCTATCAGCACCTATATTTGAAATGCCTATCGGCAACCATATCTGGAATGCCTATCGGCACCTATATTTGAAATGCCTATCGGCTTCTATATCTGAAATGCCTATCGGCACCTATTTTTAAAATGCCAATCGGCAACTATATCTGAAATGCCTATCGGCACCTATATCTGAAATGCCTATCGGCACCTATTTTTGAAATGCCTATCGGAAACTACATCTGAAATGCCTATCAGCATCTACATTTGAAATGCCTATCGGCAACCATATCTGGAATGCCTATCGGCACCTATATTTGAAATGCCTATCGGCTTCTATATCTGAAATGCCTATCGGCACCTATTTTTGAAATGCCTATCGGAAACTACATCTGAAATGCCTATCAGCACCTATATTTGAAATGCCTATCGGCAACCATATCTGAAATGCCTATCGACACCCATATTTGAAATACCTATCGGCTTCTATATCTGAAATGCCTATTGGCACCTATTTTTAAAATGCCAATCGGGAACTATATCTGAAATGCCTATTGGCACCTATATCTGAAATGCCTATCGGCACCTATTTTTGAAATGTCTTTCGGAAACTACATCTGAAATGCCTATCAGCACCTATATTTGAAATGCCTATCGGCAACCATATCTGAAATGCCTATCGACACCTATATTTGAAATACCTATCGGCTTCTATATCTGAAATGCCTATCGGCACCTATTTTCAAAATGCCAATCGGCAACTATATCTGAAATGCCTATCGGCACCTATATCTGAAATGCCTATCGGCAAAAATTTTTGAAATGCCTATCGGAAACAACATCTGAAATGCCTATCAACACCTATATTTGAAATGCCTATCGGCAACCATATCTGGAATGCCTATCGGCACCTATATTTAAAATGCCTATTGGCTTCTATATCTGAAATGCCTATCGGCACCTATTTTTAAAATGCCGATCGACAAATATATATGAAATGCCTATCGGCACCTATATCTGTAATGCCTATCGGCACCTATTTTTGAATTGCCTATCGGAAACTACATCTGAAATGCCTATCAGCACCTATATTTGAAATGCCTATCGGCAACCATATCTGAAATGCCTATCGACACCTATATTTGAAAAACCTATCGGCTTCTATATCTGAAATGCCTATCGGCACCTATTTTTAAAATGCCAATCGGCAACTATATCTGAAATGCCTATCGGCACCTATATCTGAAATGCCTATCGGCACCTATTTTTGAAATGCCTATCGGAAACTACATCTAAAATGCCTATCAGCACCTATATTTGAAATGCCTATCCACAACCATATCTGTAATGCCTATCGGCACCTATATTTGAAATGCCTATCGGCACCTATTTTTAAAATGCCAATCGGCAACTATATCTGAAATGCCTACCGGCACCTATATCTGAAATGCCTATCGGCACCTATTTTTGAAATGCCTATCGGGAACTACATCTGAAATGCCTATCAGCATCTATATTTGAAATGCCTATCGGCAACCATATCTGAAATGCCTATCGACACCTATATTTGAAAAACCTATATGCTTATATATCTGAAATGCCTATCGGCACCTATTTTTAAAATGCCAATCGGCAACTATATCTGAAATGCCTATCGGCACCTATATCTGAAATGCCTATCGGCACCTATTTTTGAAATGCTTATCGGAAACTACATCTAAAATGCCTATCAGCACCTATATTTGAAATGCCTATCGGCAACCATATCTGGAATGCCTATTGGCACCTATATTTGAAATGCCTATCGGCTTCAATATCTGAAATGCCTATCGGCACCTATTTTTAAAATGCCAATCAGCAACTATATCTGAAGTGCCTATCGGCACCTATATCTGAAATGTCTATCGGCACCTATTTTTTAAATGCCTATCGGAAACTACATCTGAAATGCTTATCAGCACCTATATTTGAAAAGCCTATCGGCAACCACATCAGAAATGCCTATCGGCACCTATATCTGAAATGCCTTTCTGCATTTATATCTAAATGCCTATCGACACCTATATTTGAAATGCCTATCGGCACCTATATTTTAAATGCCTATCTGCAACTATATCTGATATGCCTATCGGCACCTATATCTGAAATGCCTATCGGCACCTATTTTTGAAATGCCTATCGGAAACTACATCTGAAATGCCTATCGGCAGCTATTTTTAAAATGCCAATCGGCAACTATACCTAAAATGCCTATCGGCACCTATATCTGAAATGCCTATCGGCACCTATTTTTGAAATGCCTATCGGAAACTACATCTGAAATGCCTATCAGCACCTATATTTGAAATGCCTATTGGCAACCATATCTGGAATGCCTATCGGCACCTATATTTGAAATGCCTATCGGCTTCTATATCTGTAATGCCTATCGGCACCTATTTTTAAAATGCCAATCGGCAACTATATCTGAAATGCCTATCGGCACCTATATCTGAAATGCCTATCGGCACCTATTTTTGAAATGCCTATCGGAAACTACATCTGAAATGCCTATCAGCATCTATATTTGAAATGCCTATCGGCAACAATATCTGGAATGCCTATCAGCACCTATATTTGAAATGCCTATCGGCTTCTGTATCTGAAATGCCTATCGGCACCTATTTTTAAAATGCCAATCGGCAACTATATCTGATATGCCTATCGGCACCTATATCTGAAATGCCTGTCGGCACCTATATCTGAAATGCCTATCGGCACATATTTTTTAAAAGCCTATCGGAAACTACATCTGAAATGCCTATCGGCACCTATTTTTAAAATGCCAATCGGCAACTATATCTAAAATGCCTATCGGCACATATATCTGAAATGCCTAGCGGCACCTATTTTTGAAATGCCTATCGGAAACTACATCTGAAATGCCTATCAGCACCTATATTTGAAATGCCTATCGGCAACCATATCTGAAATGCCTATCGACACCCATATTTGAAATACCTATCGGCTTCTATATCCGAAATGCCTAATGGCACCTATTTTTAAAATGCCAATCGGGAACTATATCTGAAATGCCTATTGGCACCTATATCTGAAATGCCTATCGGCACCTATTTTTGAAATGCCTTTCGGAAACTACATCTGAAATGCCTATCAGCACCTATATTTGAAATGCCTATCGGCAACCATAAATGAAATGCCTATCGACACCTATATTTGAAATACCTATCGGCTTCTATATCTGAAATGCCTATCGGCACCTATTTTCAAAATGCCAATCAGCTACTATATCTGAAATGCCTATCGGCAAAAATTTTTGAAATGCCTATCGGAAACAACATCTGAATTGCCTATCAACACCTATATTTGAAATGCCTATCGGCAACCATATCTGGAATGCCTATCGGCACCTATATTTAAAATGCCTATTGGCTTCTATATCTGAAATGCCTATCGGCACCTATTTTTAAAATGCCGATCGACAACTATATATGAAATGCCTATCGGCACCTATATCTGAAATGCCTATCGGCACCTATTTTTGAATTGCCTATCGGAAACTACATCTGAAATGCCTATCAGCACCTATATTTGAAATGCCTATCGGCAACCATAACTGGAATGCCTATCGGCACCTATAATTGAAATGCCTATCGGCTTCTATATCTGAAATGCCTATCGGCACCTATTTTTAAAATGCCAATCGGCAACTATATCTGAAATGCCTTTCGGCACCTATATCTGAAATGCCTATCGGCACCTATTTTTGATATGCCTATCGGAAACTACATCTGAAATGCCTATCAGCACCTATATTTGAAATGCCTATCCACAACCATATCTGGAATGCCTATCGGCACCTATATGTGAAATGCCTATCGGCTTCTATATCTGAAATGCCTATCGGCACCTATATCTGAAATGCGTGTCGGCACCTATATCTGAAATGCCTATCGGCACCTATTTTTTAAATGCCTATCGGAAACTACATCTGAAATGCCTATCGGCACCTATTTTTAAAATGCCAATCGGCAACTATATCTAAAATGCCTATCGGCACATATATCTGAAATGCCTATCGGCACCTATTTTTGAAATGCCTATCGGAAACTACATTTGAAATGCCTATCAGCACCTATATTTGAAATGCCTATCGGCAACCATATCTGAAATGCCTATCGACACCCATATTTGAAATACCTATCGGCTTTTATATCTGAAATGCCTATTGGCACCTATTTTTAAAATGCCAATCGGGAACTATATCTGAAATGCCTATTGGCACTTATATCTGAAATGCCTATCGGCACCTATTTTTGAAATGCCTATCGGAAACTACATCTGAAATGCCTATCAGCACCTATTTTTGAAATGCCTATCGGCTACCATATCTGGAATGCCTATCGGCACCTATATTTGAAATGCCTATCGGCTTCTCTATCTGAAATGCCTATCGGCACCTATTTTAAAAATGCAAATCGGCAAATATATCTGAAATGCCTATCGGCACCTATAACTGAAATGCCTATAGGCACCAATTTTTGAAATGTCTATCGGTAACTACATCTGAAATGCCTATCAGCACCTATATTTGAAATGCCTATCGGCAACCATATCTGGAATACCTATTGGCACCTATATTTGAAATGCCTATCGGCTTCTATATCTGAAATGCCTATCGGCACCTATTTTTAAAATGCCAATCGGCAACTATATCTGAAATGCCTATCGGCACCTATATCTGAAATGCCTATCGGCACCTATTTTTAAAATGCCTATCGGAAACGACATCTGAAATACCTATCAGCACCTATGTTTGAAATGCCTATCGGCAACCATATCTGAAATGCCTATCGACACCTATAATTGAAATACCTGTCGGCTTCTATATCTGAAAAGCCTATCGGCACTTATTTTTAAAATGCCAATCGGCAGCTATATCTGAAATGCCTATCGGCACCTATATCTGAAATGCCTATCGGCACCAATTTTTGAAATGCCTGTCGGAAACTACATCTGAGATGCCTATCAGCACCTATATTTGAAATGCCTATCGGCAACAATATCTGGAATGCCTATCGGCACCTATATTTGAAATGCCTATCGGCTTCTATATCTGAAATGCCTATCGGCACCTATTTTTAAAATGCCAATCGGCAACTATATCTGAAATGCCTATCGGCACCTATTTTTGAAATGCCTATCGGAAACTACATCTGAAATGCCTATCAGCACCTATATTTGAAATGCCTATCGGCAACCATATCTGGAATGCCTATTGGCACCTATATTTGAAATGCCTATCGGCTTCAATATCTGAAATGCCTATCGGCACCTATTTTTAAAATGCCAATCAGCAACTATATCTGAAGTGCCTATCGGAACCTATATCTGAAATGCCTATCGGCACCTATTTTTGAAATGCCTATCGGAAACTAATTCTGAAATGCTTATCAGCACCTATATTTGAAATGCCTATCGGCAACCACATCAGAAATGTCTATCGGCACCTATATCTGAAAAGCCTTTCTGCATTTATATCTAAATGCCTATCGACACCTATATTTGAAATGCCTATCGGCACCTATATTTTAAATGCCTATCTGCAACTATATCTGATATGCCTATCGGCACCTATATCTGAAATGCCTATCGGCACCTATTTTTGAAATGCCTATCGGAAACTACATCTGAAATGCCTATCGGCAGCTATTTTTAAAATGCCAATCGGCAACTATATCTAAAATGCCTATCGGCACCTATATCTGAAATGCCTATCGGCACCTATTTTTGAAATGCCTATCGGAAACTACATCTGAAATGCCTATCAGCACCTATATTTGAAATGCCTATTGGCAACCATATCTGGAATGCCTATCGGCACCTATATTTGAAATGCCTATCGGCTTCTATATCTGTAATGCCTATCGGCACCTATTTTTAAAATGCCAATCGGCAACTATATCTGAAATGCCTATCGGCACCTATATCTGAAATGCCTATCGGCACCTATTTTTGAAATGCCTATCGGAAACTACATCTGAAATGCCTATCAGCATCTATATTTGAAATGCCTATCGGCAACAATATCTGGAATGCCTATCAGCACCTATATTTGAAATGCCTATCGGCTTCTGTATCTGAAATGCCTATCGGCACCTATTTTTAAAATGCCAATCGGCAACTATATCTGATATGCCTATCGGCACCTATATCTGAAATGCCTGTCGGCACCTATATCTGAAATGCCTATCGGCACATATTTTTTAAAAGCCTATCGGAAACTACATCTGAAATGCCTATCGGCACCTATTTTTAAAATTCCAATCGGCAACTATATCTAAAATGCCTATCGGCACATATATCTGAAATGCCTAGCGGCACCTATTTTTGAAATGCCTATCGGAAACTACATCTGAAATGCCTATCAGCACCTATATTTGAAATGCCTATCGGCAACCATATCTGAAATGCCTATCGACACCCATATTTGAAATACCTATCGGCTTCTATATCCGAAATGCCTAATGGCACCTATTTTTAAAATGCCAATCGGGAACTATATCTGAAATGCCTATTGGCACCTATATCTGAAATGCCTATCGGCACCTATTTTTGAAATGCCTTTCGGAAACTACATCTGAAATGCCTATCAGCACCTATATTTGAAATGCCTATCGGCAACCATATCTGAAATGCCTATCGACACCTATATTTGAAATACCTATCGGCTTCTATATCTGAAATGCCTATCGGCACCTATTTTCAAAATGCCAATCAGCTACTATATCTGAAATGCCTATCGGCAAAAATTTTTGAAATGCCTATCGGAAACAACATCTGAATTGCCTATCAACACCTATATTTGAAATGCCTATCGGCAACCATATCTGGAATGCCTATCGGCACCTATATTTAAAATGCCTATTGGCTTCTATATCTGAAATGCCTATCGGCACCTATTTTTAAAATGCCGATCGACAACTATATATGAAATGCCTATCGGCACCTATATCTGAAATGCCTATCGGCACCTATTTTTGAATTGCCTATCGGAAACTACATCTGAAATGCCTATCAGCACCTATATTTGAAATGCCTATCGGCAACCATAACTGGAATGCCTATCGGCACCTATAATTGAAATGCCTATCGGCTTCTATATCTGAAATGCCTATCGGCACCTATTTTTAAAATGCCAATCGGCAACTATATCTGAAATGCCTTTCGGCACCTATATCTGAAATGCCTATCGGCACCTATTTTTGATATGCCTATCGGAAACTACATCTGAAATGCCTATCAGCACCTATATTTGAAATGCCTATCCACAACCATATCTGGAATGCCTATCGGCACCTATATGTGAAATGCCTATCGGCTTCTATATCTGAAATGCCTATCGGCACCTATATCTGAAATGCGTGTCGGCACCTATATCTGAAATGCCTATCGGCACCTATTTTTTAAATGCCTATCGGAAACTACATCTGAAATGCCTATCGGCACCTATTTTTAAAATGCCAATCGGCAACTATATCTAAAATGCCTATCGGCACATATATCTGAAATGCCTATCGGCACCTATTTTTGAAATGCCTATCGGAAACTACATTTGAAATGCCTATCAGCACCTATATTTGAAATGCCTATCGGCAACCATATCTGAAATGCCTATCGACACCCATATTTGAAATACCTATCGGCTTTTATATCTGAAATGCCTATTGGCACCTATTTTTAAAATGCCAATCGGGAACTATATCTGAAATGCCTATTGGCACTTATATCTGAAATGCCTATCGGCACCTATTTTTGAAATGCCTATCGGAAACTACATCTGAAATGCCTATCAGCACCTATTTTTGAAATGCCTATCGGCTACCATATCTGGAATGCCTATCGGCACCTATACTTGAAATGCCTATCGGCTTCTCTATCTGAAATGCCTATCGGCACCTATTTTAAAAATGCAAATCGGCAAATATATCTGAAATGCCTATCGGCACCTATAACTGAAATGCCTATAGGCACCAATTTTTGAAATGTCTATCGGTAACTACATCTGAAATGCCTATCAGCACCTATATTTGAAATGCCTATCGGCAACCATATCTGGAATACCTATTGGCACCTATATTTGAAATGCCTATCGGCTTCTATATCTGAAATGCCTATCGGCACCTATTTTTAAAATGCCAATCGGCAACTATATCTGAAATGCCTATCGGCACCTATATCTGAAATGCCTATCGGCACCTATTTTTAAAATGCCTATCGGAAACGACATCTGAAATACCTATCAGCACCTATGTTTGAAATGCCTATCGGCAACCATATCTGAAATGCCTATCGACACCTATAATTGAAATACCTGTCGGCTTCTATATCTGAAAAGCCTATCGGCACTTATTTTTAAAATGCCAATCGGCAGCTATATCTGAAATGCCTATCGGCACCTATATCTGAAATGCCTATCGGCACCAATTTTTGAAATGCCTGTCGGAAACTACATCTGAGATGCCTATCAGCACCTATATTTGAAATGCCTATCGGCAACAATATCTGGAATGCCTATCGGCACCTATATTTGAAATGCCTATCGGCTTCTATATCTGAAATGCCTATCGGCACCTATTTTTAAAATGCCAATCGGCAACTATATCTGAAATGCCTATCGGCACCTATTTTTGAAATGCCTATCGGAAACTACATCTGAAATGCCTATCAGCACCTATATTTGAAATGCCTATCGGCAACCATATCTGGAATGCCTATTGGCACCTATATTTGAAATGCCTATCGGCTTCAATATCTGAAATGCCTATCGGCACCTATTTTTAAAATGCCAATCAGCAACTATATCTGAAGTGCCTATCGGAACCTATATCTGAAATGCCTATCGGCACCTATTTTTGAAATGCCTATCGGAAACTACATCTGAAATGCTTATCAGCACCTATATTTGAAATGCCTATCGGCAACCACATCAGAAATGTCTATCGGCACCTATATCTGAAAAGCCTTTCTGCATTTATATCTAAAATGCCTATCGACACCTATATTTGAAATGCCTATCGGCACCTATATTTTAAATGCCTATCTGCAACTATATCTGATATGCCTATCGGCACCTATATCTGAAATGCCTATCGGCACCTATTTTTGAAATGCCTATCGGAAACTACATCTGAAATGCCTATCGGCAGCTATTTTTGAAATGCCTTTCGGAAACTACATCTGAAATGCCTATCAGCACCTATATTTGAAATGCCTATCGGCAACCATATCTGGAATGCCTATCGGCACCTATATTTGAAATGCCTATCGGCTTCTATATCTGAAATGCCTATCGGCACCTATTTTTAAAATGCCAATCGGCAACTATATCTGAAACGCCTATCGGCACCTATATCTGAAATGCCTATCGGCACCTATTTTTGAAATGCCTATCGGAAACTACATCTGAAATGCCTATCAGCACCTATATTTGAAATGCCTATCCACAACCATATCTGGAATGCCTATCGGCACCTATATTTGAAATGCCTATCGGCTTCTATATCTGAAATGCCTATCAGCACCTATTTTTAAAATTCCAATCGGCAACTATATCTGAAATGCCTATCGGCACCTATATCTGAAATGCCTATCGTCACCTATTTTTGAAATGCCTATCGGAAACTACATCTGAAATGCCTATCAACACCTATTTTTGAAATGCCTATCGGCAACCATATCTGGAATGCCTATCGGCACCTATATTTGAAATGCCTATCGGCTTCTATATCTGAAATGCCTATCGGCACCTATTTTTAAAATGCTAATCGGCAACTATATCTGAAATGCCTATCGGCACCTATATCTGAAATGCCTATCGGCACCTATTTTTGAAATGCCTATCGGAAACTACATCTGAAATGCCTATCAGCACCTATATTTGAAATGCCTATCGGCAACAATATCTGAAATCCCTATCGACACCCATATTTGAAATACCTATCGGCTTCTATATCTGAAATGCCTATTGGCACCTATTTTTAAAATGCCAATCGGGAACTATATCTGAAATGCCTATTGGCACTTATATCTGAAATGCCTATCGGCACCTATTTTTGAAATGCCTATCGGAAACTACATCTGAAATGCCTATCTGCACCTATATTTGAAATGCCTATTGGCAACCATATCTGGAATGCCTATCGGCACCTATATTTGAACTGCCTATCGGCTTCTATATCTGAAATGCCTATCGGCACCTATTTTTAAAATGCTAATCGACAACTATATCTGAAGTGCCTATCGGCACCTATATCTGAAATGCCTATCGGCTTCTATATCTGAAATGCCTATCGGCACCTATTTTTAAAATGCCAATCGGCAACTATATCTGAAATGCCTATCGGCACCTATATCTGAAATGCCTATCGTCACCTATTTTTGAAATGCCTATCGGAAACTACATCTGAAATGCCTATCAGCACCTATATTTGAAATGCCTATCCACAACCATATCTGGAATGCCTATCGGCACCTATATTTGAAATGCCTATCGGCTTCTATATCTGAAATGCCTATCAGCACCTATTTTTAAAATTCCAATCGGCAACTATATCTGAAATGCCTATCGGCACCTATATCTGAAATGCCTATCGTCACCTATTTTTGAAATGCCTATCGGAAACTACATCTGAAATGCCTATCAACACCTATTTTTGAAATGCCTATCGGCAACCATATCTGGAATGCCTATCGGCACCTATATTTGAAATGCCTATCGGCTTCTATATCTGAAATGCCTATCAGCACCTATTTTTAAAATTCCAATCGGCAACTATATCTGAAATGCCTATCGGCACCTATATCTGAAATGCCTATCGTCACCTATTTTTGAAATGCCTATCGGAAACTACATCGGAAATGCCTATCAACACCTATTTTTGAAATGCCTATCGGCAACCATATCTGGAATGCCTATCGGCACCTATATTTGAAATGCCTATCGGCTTCTATATCTGAAATGCCTATCGGCACCTATTTTTAAAATGCCAATCGGCAACTATATCTGAAATGCCTATCGGCACCTATATCTGAAATGCCTATCGGCACCTATTTTTGAAATGTCTATCGGAAACTACATCTGAAATGCCTATCAGCACCTATATTTAAAATGCCTATCGGCAACAATATCTGAAATTCCTATCGACACCTATATTTTAAATACCTATCGGCTTCGATATCTGAAATGCCTATCGGCACCTATTTTTAAAATGCAAATCGGCAACTATATCTGAAATGCCTATCGGCACCTATATCTGAAATGCCTATAGGCACCAATTTTTGAAATGCCTATCGGTAACTACATCTGAAATGCCTATCGGCACCTATTTTTAAAATGCCTATCGGAAACGACATCTGAAATACCTATCAGCACCTATATTTGAAATGCCTATCCACAACCATATCTGGAATGCCTATCGGCACCTATATTTGAAATGCCTATCGGCTTCTATATCTGAAATGCCTATCAGCACCTATTTTTAAAATTCCAATCGGCAACTATATCTGAAGTGCCTATCGGCACCTATATCTAAAATGCCTATCGGCACCTATTTTTGAAATGCCTATCGGAAACTACATCTGAAATGCCTATCAGCACCTATATTTGAAATGCCTATCGGCAACCATATCTGCAATGCCTATCGGCACCTATATTTGAAATGCCTATCGGCTTCTATATCTGAAATGCCTATCGGCACCTATTTTTAAAATGCCAATCGGCAACTATATCTGAAATGCCTATCGGCACCTATATCTGAAATGCCTATCGGCACTTATTTTTGAAATGCTTATCGGAAACTACATCTGAAATGCCTATCAGCACCTATGTTTGAAATGCCTATCGGCAACCATATCTGGAATGCTTATCGGCACCTATATTTGAAATGCCTATCGGCTTCTATATCTGAAATGCCTATCGTCACCTATTTTTAAAATGCCAATCGACAACGATATCTGAAATGCCTATCGGCACCTATATCTGAAATGCCTATCGGCACCTATTTTTTAAATGCCTTTCGGAAACTACATCTGAAATGCCTATCTGCACCTATATTTGAAATGCCTATTGGCAACCATATCTGGAATGCCTATCGGCACCTATATTTGAACTGCCTATCGGCTTCTATATCTGAAATGCCTATCGGCACCTATTTTTAAAATGCTAATCGACAACTATATCTGAAGTGCCTATCGGCACCTATATCTGAAATGCCTATCGGCACCTATTTTTGAAATGCCTATCGGAAACTACATCTGAAATGCCTATTAGCACCTATATTTGAAATGCCTATCGGCAACCATATCTGGAATGCCTATCGGCACCTATATTTGAAATGCCTATCGGCTTCTATATTTAAAATGCCTATCGGCACCTATTTTTAAAATGCCAATTGGCAACTATATCTGATATGCTTATCGGCATCTATAACTGAAATGCCAATCGGCACCTATTTTTGAAATGCCTATCGCAAACTACATCAGAAATGCCTATCGGCACCTATATCTGAAATGCCTTTTGGCATTTATATCTGAAATGCCTATCGACACCTATATTTGAAATGCCTATCGGCACCTATATTTTAAATGCCTATTGGCAATTATATCTGATATGCCTATCGGCACCTATATCTGAAATGCCTATCGGCACCTATTTTTGAAATGCCTATCGGAAACTACATCTGAAATGCCTATCGGCACCAATTTTTAAAATGCCAATCGGCAACTATATCTGAAATGCCTATCGGCACCTATATCTGAAATGCCTATCGGCACCTATTTTTGAAATGCCTATCGGAAACTACATCTGAAATGCCTATCAGCACCTATATTTGAAATGCCTATCGGCAACCATATCTGGAATGCCTATCGGCACCTATATTTGAAATGCCTATCGGCTTCTATATCTGAAATACCTATCGGCACCAATTTTTAAGATGCCAATTGGCAACTATATCTGAAATGCCTATCGGCACCTATATTTGAAATGCCTATCGGCAACCGTATCTGGAATGCCTATCGGCACCTATATTTGAAATGCCTATCGGCTTCTATATCTGAAATGCCTATAGGCACCTATTTTTAAAATGCCAATCGGCAACTATATCTGAAATGCCTATCGGCACCTATATCTGAAATGCCTATCGGCACCTATTTTTGATAGGCCTATCGGAAACTACATCTGAAATGCCTATCAGCACCTATATTTAAAATGCCTATCGGCAACCATATCTGAAATGCCTATCGACAACTATATTTGAAATACCTATCAGCTTCTATATCTGAAATGCCTATCGGCACCTATTTTTAAAATGCCAATCGGCAACTATATCTGAAATGCCTATCGGCACCTATATCTGAAATGCCTATCGGCACCTATATCTGAAATGCCTATCGGCACCTATTTTTGAAATGCCTATCGGAAACTACTTCTGAAATGCCTATCAGCACCTATATTTGAAATGCCTATCGGCAACCATATCTGGAATGCCTATCGGCACCTATATTTGAAATGCCTATTGGCTTCTATATCTGAAATGCCTATCGGCACGTATTTTAAAAATGCCTATCGGCACCTATTTTTAAAATGCCAATCGGCAACTATATCTGAAATGCCTATCGGCACCTATATCTGAAATGCCTATCGGCACCTATTTTTGAAATGCCTATCGGAAACTACATCTGAAATGCCTATCAGCACCTATATTTGAAATGCCTATCGGCAACCATATCTGGAATGCCTATCGGCACCTATATTTAAAATGCCAATTGGCTAATATATCTGATTTGCTTATCGGCATCTATACCTGAAATGCCAATCGGCACCTATTTTTGAAATGCCTATCGCAAACTACATCTGAAATGCCTATTAGCACCTATATTTGAAATGCCTATCGGCAACCATATCTGGAATGCCTATCGGCACCTATATTTGAAATGCCTATCGGCTTCTATATCTGAAATGCCTATCGGCACCTATTTTTAAAATGCCAATTGGCAACTATATCTGATATGCTTATCGGCATCTATAACTGAAATGCCAATCGGCACCTATTTTTGAAATGCCTATCGCAAACTACATCAGAAATGCCTATCGGCACCTATATCTGAAATGCCTTTTGGCATTTATATCTGAAATGCCTATCGACACCTATATTTGAAATGCCTATCGGCACCTATATTTTAAATGCCTATTGGCAATTATATCTGATATGCCTATCGGCACCTATATCTGAAATGCCTATCGGCACCTATTTTTGAAATGCCTATCGGAAACTACATCTGAAATGCCTATCGGCACCAATTTTTAAAATGCCAATCGGCAACTATATCTGAAATGCCTATCGGCACCTATATCTGAAATGCCTATCGGCACCTATTTTTAAAATGCCTATCGGAAACTACATCTGAAATGCCTATCAGCACCTATATTTGAAATGCCTATCGGCAACCATATCTGGAATGCCTATCGGCACCTATATTTGAAATGCCTATCGGCTTCTATATCTGAAATACCTATCGGCACCAATTTTTAAGATGCCAATTGGCAACTATATCTGAAATGCCTATCGGCACCTATATTTGAAATGCCTATCGGCAACCGTATCTGGAATGCCTATCGGCACCTATATTTGAAATGCCTATCGGCTTCTATATCTGAAATGCCTATAGGCACCTATTTTTAAAATCATAATCGGCAACTATATCTGAAATGCCTATCGGCACCTATATCTGAAATGCCTATCGGCACCTATTTTTGATAGGCCTATCGGAAACTACATCTGAAATGCCTATCAGCACCTATATTTAAAATGCCTATCGGCAACCATATCTGAAATGCCTATCGACAACTATATTTGAAATACCTATCAGCTTCTATATCTGAAATGCCTATCGGCACCTATTTTTAAAATGCCAATCGGCAACTATATCTGAAATGCCTATCGGCACCTATATCTGAAATGCCTATCGGCACCTATATCTGAAATGCCTATCGGCACCTATTTTTGAAATGCCTATCGGAAACTACTTCTGAAATGCCTATCAGCACCTATATTTGAAATGCCTATCGGCAACCATATCTGGAATGCCTATCGGCACCTATATTTGAAATGCCTATTAGCTTCTATATCTAAAATGCCTATCGGCACGTATTTTAAAAATGCCTATCGGCACCTATTTTTAAAATGCCAATCGGCAACTATATCTGAAATGCCTATCGGCACCTATATCTGAAATGCCTATCGGCACCTATTTTTGAAATGCCTATCGGAAACTACATCTGAAATGCCTATCAGCACCTATATTTGAAATGCCTATCGGCAACCATATCTGGAATGCCTATCGGCACCTATATTTAAAATGCCAATTCGCTAATATATCTGATTTGCTTATCGGCATCTATAACTGAAATGCCAATCGGCACCTATTTTTGAAATGCCTATCGCAAACTACATCTGAAATGCCTATTAGCACCTATATTTGAAATGCCTATCGGCAACCATATCTGGAATGCCTATCGGCACCTATATTTGAAATGCCTATCGGCTTCTATATCTGAAATGCCTATCGGCACCTATATTTGAAATGCCTATCGGCAACCGTATCTGGAATGCCTATCGGCACCTATATTTGAAATGCCTATCGGCTTCTATATCTGAAATGCCTATCGGCACCTATTTTTAAAATGCCAATCGGCAACTATATCTGAAATGCCTATCGGCACCTATATCTGATATGCCTATCGGCACCTATTTTTGAAATGCCTATCGGAAACTACATCTGAAATGCCTATCAGCACCTGTATTTGAAATGCCTATTGGCAACCATATCTGGAATGCCTATCGGCACCTATATTTGAACTGCCAATCGGCCTCTATATCTGAAATGCCTATCGGCACCTATTTTTAAAATGCCAATCGGCAACTATATCTGAAGTGCCTATCGGCACCTATATCTGAAATGCCTATCGGCACCTATTTTTGAAATGCCTATCGGAAACTACATCTGAAATGCCTATCAGCACCTATATTTGAAATGCCTATCGGCAACCATATCTGAAATGCCTATCGAAACCTATATTTGAAATACCTATCAGCTTCTATATATGAAATGCCTATCGGCACCTATTTTTAAAATGCCAATCGGCAACTACATCTGAAATGCCTATCGGCACCTATATCTGAAATGCCTATCGGCACCTATTTTTGATAGGCCTATCGGAAACTACATCTGAAATGCCTATCAGCACCTATATTTGAAATGCCTATCGGCAACCATATCTGGAATGCCTATCAGCACCTATATTTGAAATGCCTATCGGCAACCAAATCTGAAATGCCTATCGACACCTATATTTGAAATACCTATCGGCTTCTATATCTGAAATGCCTATCGGCACCTATTTTTAAAGTGGCAATCGGCAACTATATCTGAAATGCCTATCGGCACCTATATCTGAAATGCCTATCGGCACCAATTTTTGAAATGCCTATCGGAAACTACATCTGAAATGCCTATCAGCACCTATATTTGAAATGCCTATCGGCTTCTATATCTGAAATGCCTATTGGCACCTATTTTTAAAATGCCAATCGGCAACCACATCAGTAATGCCTATCGGCACCAATATCTGAAATGCCTTTCGGCATTTATGTCTGAAATGCCTATCGACACCTATATTTGAAATGCCTATCGGCACCTATATTTTAAATGCCTATCGGCAACTATATCTGATATGCCTATCGGCACCTATATCTGAAATGCCTATCGGCACCTATTTTTGAAATGCCTATCTTAAAATACATCTGAAACGCCTATAGGCACCTATTTTTAAAATGCCAATCGGCAACTATATCTGAAATGCCTTTCGGCACCTATATCTGAAATGCCTATCGGCACCTATTTTTGAAATGCCTATCGGAAACTACATCTGAAATGCCTATCAGCACCTATATTTGAAATGCCTATCGGCAACCATATCTGGAAAGCCTATCGGCACCTATATTTGAAATGCCTATCGGCTTCTCTATCTGAAATGCCTATCAGCACCTATTTTTAAAATGCCAATCGGCAACAACATCAGAAATGCCTATCGGCACCTATATCTGAAATGCCTTTCGGCATTTATATCTGAAATGCCTATCGACACCTATATTTGAAATACCTATCGGCTTCTATATCTGAAATGCCTATCGGCACCTATTTTTAAAATGCCAATCGGCAACTATATCTGAAATGCCTATCGGCACCTATATCTGAAATGCCTATCAACACCTATATCTGAAATGCCTATCGGCACCTATTTTTGAAATGCCTATCGGAAACTACTTCTGAAATGCCTATCAGCACTAATATTTGAAATGCCTATCGGCAACCATATCTGGAATGCCTATCGGCACCTATATTTGAAATGCCTATCGGCTTCTATATCTGAAATGCCTATCGGCACGTATTTTAAAAATGCCTATCGGCACCTATTTTTAAAATGCCAAACGGCAACTATATCTGAAATGCCTATCGGCACCCATATCTAAAATGCCTATCGGCACCCATATCTGAAATGCCTATCAGCACCTTTTTTTAAAATGCCAATCGGCAACTATATCTGAAATGCCTATCGGCACCTATATCTGAAATGCCTATCGGCACCTATTTTTGAAATGCCTATCGGAAACTACATCTGAAATGCCTATCAGCACCTATATTTGAAATGCCTATCGGCAACCATATCTGGAATGCCTATCGGCACCTATATTTAAAATGCCTATCGGCTTCTATATCTGAAATGCCTATCGGCACCTATTTTTAAAATGCCAATCGGCAACTATATCTGAAATGCCTATCGGCACCTATATCTGATATGCCTATCGGCACCTATTTTTGAAATGCCTATCGGAAACTACATCTGAAATGCCTATCAGCACCTATATTTGAAATGCCTATTGGCAACCATATCTGGCCTATCGGCACCTATATATGAACTGCCTATCGGCTTCTATATCTGAAATGCCTATCGGCACCTATTTTTAAAAAGCCAATCGGCAACTATATCTGAAGTGCCTATCGGCACCTATATCTGAAATGCCTATCGGCACCTATTTTTGAAATGCCTTTCGGAAACTACATCTGAAATGCCTATCTGCACCTATATTTGAAATGCCTATTGGCAACCATATCTGGAATGCTTATCGGCACCTATATTTGAAATGCCTATCGGCTTCTATATCTGAAATGCCTATCGGCACCTATATCTGAAATGCCTATCGGCACTTATTTTTGAAATGCTTATCGGAAACTACATCTGAAATGCCTATCAGCACCTATGTTTGAAATGCCTATCGGCAACCATATCTGGAATGCTTATCGGCACCTATATTTTGAAATGCCTATCGGCTTCTATATCTGAAATGCCTATCGGCACCTATTTTTAAAATGCCAATCGACAACGATATCTGAAATGCCTATCGGCACCTATATCTGAAATACCTATCGGCACCTATTTTTGTAATGCCTATCGGAAACTACATTTGAAATGCCTATCAGCACCTATATTTGAAATGCCTATCGGCAACCATATCTGAAATGCCTATCGACACCTATATTTGAAATACCTATCGGCTTCTATATCTGAAATACCTATCGGCACCTATTTTTGAAATGCCTATCGGAAACTACATTTGAATTGCCTATCAGCACCTATATTTGAAATGCCTATCGGCAACCATATCTGGAATGCCTATCGGCACCTATATTTGAACTGCCTATCGGCTTCTATATCTGAAATGCCTATCGGCACCTATTTTTAAAATGCCAATCGGCAACTATATCTGAAGTGCCTATCGGCACCTATATCTGAAATGCCTATCGGCACCTATTTTTGAAATGCCTATCGGAAACTACATCTGAAATGCCTATTAGCACCTGTATTTGAAATGCCTATCGGCAACCATATCTGGAATGCCTATCGGCACCTATATTTGAAATGCCTATCGGCCTTCTATATTTGAAATGCCTATCGGCACCTATTTTAAAAATGCCAATTGGCAACTATATCTGATATGCTTATCGGCATCTATAACTGAAATGCCAATCGGCACCTATTTTTGAAATGCCTATCGCAAACTACATCAGAAATGCCTATCGGCACCCATATCTGAAATGCCTTTCGGCATTTATATCTGAAATGCCTATCGACACCTATATTTGAAATGCCTATCGGCACCTATATTTTAAATGCCTATTGGCAACTATATCTGATATGCCTATCGGCACCTATATCTGAAATGCCTATCGGCTCCTATTTTTGAAATGCCTATCGGAAACTACATCTGAAATGCCTATCGGCACCAATTTTTAAAATGCCAATCGGCAACTATATCTGAAATGCCTATCGGCACCTATATCTGAAATGCCTATCGGCACCTATTTTTGAAATGCCTATCGGAAACTACATCTGAAATGCCTATCAGCACCTATATTTGAAATGCCTATCGGCAACCATATCTGGAATGCCTATCGGCACCTATATTTGAAATGCCTATCGGCTTCTATATCTGAAATACCTATCGGCACCAATTTTTAAGATGCCAATTGGCAACTATATCTGAAATGCCTATCGGCACCTATATTTGAAATGCCTATCGGCAACCGTATCTGGAATGCCTATCGGCACCTATATTTGAAATGCCTATCGGCTTCTATATCTGAAATGCCTATAGGCACCTATTTTTAAAATGCCAATCGGCAACTATATCTGAAATGCCTATCGGCACCTATATCTGAAATGCCTATCGGCACCTATTTTTGATAGGCCTATCGGAAACTACATCTGAAATGCCTATCAGCACCTATATTTAAAATGCCTATCGGCAACCATATCTGAAATGCCTATCGACAACTATATTTGAAATACCTATCAGCTTCTATATCTGAAATGCCTATCGGCACCTATTTTTAAAATGCCAATCGGCAACTATATCTGAAATGCCTATCGGCACCTATATCTGAAATGCCTATCGGCACCTATATCTGAAATGCCTATCGGCACCTATTTTTGAAATGCCTATCGGAAACTACTTCTGAAATGCCTATCAGCACCTATATTTGAAATGCCTATCGGCAACCATATCTGGAATGCCTATCGGCACCTATATTTGAAATGCCTATCGGCTTCTATATCTGAAATGCCTATCGGCACGTATTTTAAAAATGCCTATCGGCACCTATTTTTAAAATGCCAATCGGCAACTATATCTGAAATGCCTATCGGCACCTATATCTGAAATGCCTATCGGCACCTATTTTTGAAATGCCTATCGGAAACTACATCTGAAATGCCTATCAGCACCTATATTTGAAATGCCTATCGGCAACCATATCTGGAATGCCTATCGGCACCTATATTTAAAATGCCAATTGGCAACTATATCTGATTTTCTTATCGGCATCTATAACTGAAATGCCAATCGGCACCTATTTTTGAAATGCCTATCGCAAACTACATCTGAAATGCCTATTAGCACCTATATTTGAAATGCCTATCGGCAACCATATCTGGAATGCCTATCGGCACCTATATTTGAAATGCCTATCGGCTTCTATATCTGAAATGCCTATCGGCACCTATATTTGAAATGCCTATCGGCAACCGTATCTGGAATGCCTATCGGCACCTATATTTGAAATGCCTATCGGCTTCTATATCTGAAATGCCTATCGGCACCTATTTTTAAAATGCCAATCGGCAACTATATCTGAAATGCCTATCGGCACCTATATCTGATATGCCTATCGGCACCTATTTTTGAAATGCCTATCGGAAACTACATCTAAAATGCCTATCAGCACCTATATTTGAAATGCCTATTGGCAACCATATCTGGAATGCCTATCGGCACCTATATTTGAACTGCCTATCGGCCTCTATATCTGAAATGCCTATCGGCACCTATTTTTAAAATGCCAATCGGCAACTATATCTGAAGTGCCTATCGGCACCTATATCTGAAATGCCTATCGGCACCTATTTTTTAAATACCTATCGGAAACTACATCTGAAATGCCTATCAGCACCTATATTTGAAATGCCTATCGGCAACCATATCTGGAATGCCTATCGGCACCTATATTTGAAATGCCTATAGGCTTCTATATTTGAAATGCCTATCGGCACCTCTTTTTAAAATGCCAATTGGCAACTATATCTGATTTGCTTATCGGCATCTATAACTGAAATGCCAATCGGCACCTATTTTTGAAATGACTATCGCAAACTACATCTGAAATGCCTATTAGCACCTATATTTGATATGCCTATCGGCAACCATATCTGGAATGCCTATCGGCACCTATATTTGAAATGCCTATCGGCTTCTAAATCTGAAATGCCTATCGGCACTTATTTTTATAATGCCAATCGGCAACTATATCTGAAATGCCTATCGGCACCTATATCTGAAATGCCTATCGGCACCTATTTTTTAAATGCCTATCGGAAACTACATCTGAAATGCCTATCAGCACCTATATTTGAAATGCCTATCGGCAACCATATCTGGAATGCCTATCGGCACCTATATTTGAAATGCCTATCGGCTCCTATATCTGAAATGCCTATCGGCACCTATTTTTAAAATGACAATCGGCAACTATATCTGAAATGCCTATCGGCACCTTTATCTGAAATGCCTATCGGCACTTATTTTTGAAATGCCTATCGTTAACTACATCTGAAATGCCTATCAGCACCTATATTTGAAATGCCTATCGGCAACCATATCTGGAATGCCTATCGGCACCTATATTTGAAATGCCTATCGGCTTCTATATCTGAAATGCCTATCGGCACCTATTTTTATAATGCCAATCGGCAACTATATCTGAAATGCCTATCGGCACCTATATCTGAAATGCCTATCGGCACCTATTTTTTAAATGCTTATCGGAAACTACATCTGAAATGCCTATCAGCACCTATATTTGAAATGCCTATCGGCAACCATATCTGGAATGCCTATCGGCACCTATATTTGAAATGCCTATCGGCTCCTATATCTGAAATGCCTATCGGCACCTATTTTTAAAATGACAATCGGCAACTATATCTGAAATGCCTATCGGCACCTATATCTGAAATGCCTATCGGCACTTATTTTTGAAATGCCTATCGTTAACTACATCTGAAATGCCTATCAGCACCTATATTTGAAATGCCTATCGGCAACCATATCTGGAATGCCTATCGGCACCTATATTTGAAATGCCTATCGGCTTCTATATCTGAAATGCCTATCGGCACCTATTTTTATAATGCCAATCGGCAACTATATCTGAAATGCCTATCGGCACCTATATCTGAAATGCCTATCGGCACCTATTTTTTAAATGCCTATCGGAAACTACATCTGAAATGCCTATCAGCACCTATGTTTGAAATGCCTATCGGCAACCATATCTGGAATGCTTATCGGCACCTATATTTGAAATGCCTATCGGCTTCTATATCTGAAATGCCTATCGGCACCTATTTTTAAAATGCCAATCGACAACTATATCTGAAATGCCTATCGGCACCTATATCTAAAATGCCTATCGGCACCTATTTTTTAAATGCTTTTCGGAAACTACATCTGAAATGCCTATCTGCACCTATATTTGAAATGCCTATCGGCAACCATATCTGAAATGCCTATCGACACCTATATTTGAAATACCTATCGGCTTCCATATATCTGAAATGCCTATCGGCACCTATTTTTAAAATGCCAATCGGCAACTATATCTGAAGTGCCTATCGGCACCTATATCTGAAATGCCCATCGGCACCTATTTTTGAAATGCCTATCGGCAACTACATCAGAAATGCCTATCGGCACCTATATCTGAAATGCCTATCGACACCTATATTAAAAATGCCTATCGGCACCTATATTTTAAATGCCTATTGGCAACTATATCTGATATGCCTATCGGCACCTTTATCTGAAATGCCTATCGGCACCTATTTTTGAAATGCCTATCGGAAACTACATCTGAAATGCCTATCGGCACCTATTTTTACAATGCCAATCGGCAACTATATCTGAAATGCCTATCTGCACCTATATCTGAAATGCCTATCGGCACCTATTTTTGAAATGCCTATCGGAAACTACATCTGAAATGCCTATCAGCACCTATATTTGAAATGCCTATCGTCAACCATATCTGGAATGCCTATCGGCACCTATATTTGAAATGCCTATCGGCTTCTATATCTGAAATGCCTATCGGCACCTATTTTTAAGATGCCAATTGGCAACTATATCTGAAATGCCTATCGGCACCTATATTTGAAATGCCTATCGGCAACCGTATCTGAAATGCCTATCGGCACCTATATTTGAAATGCCTATCGGCTTCTATATCTGAAATGCCTATCGGCACCTATTTTTAAAATGCCAATCGGCAACTATATCTGAAATGCCTATCGGCACCTATATCTGAAATGCCTATCGGCACCTATTTTTGATAGGCCTATCGGAAACTACATCTGAAATGCCTATCAGCACCTATATTTGAAATGCCTATCGGCAACCATATCTGAAATGCCTATCGAAACCTATATTTGAAATACCTATCAGCTTCTATATCTGAAATGCCTATCGGCACCTATTTTTAAAATGCAATCGGCAACTATATCTGAAATGCCTATCGGCACCTATATCTGAAATGCCTATCGGCACCTATTTTTGATAGGCCTATCGGAAACTACATCTGAAATGCCTATCAGCACCTATATTTGAAATGCCTATCGGCAACCATATCTGGAATGCCTATCAGCACCTATATTTGAAATGCCTATCGGCAACCAAATCTGAAATGCCTATCGACACCTATATTTGAAATACCTATCGGCTTCTATATCTGAAATGCCTATCGGCACCAATTTTTGAAATGCCTATCGGAAACTACATTTGAAATGCCTATCAGCACCTATATTTGAAATGCCTATCGGCTTCTATATCTGAAATGCCTATCGGCACGTATTTTAAAAATGCCTATCGGCACCTATTTTTAAAATGCCAATCGGCAACTATATCTGAAATGCCTATCGGCACCCATATCTGAAATGCCTATCGGCACCCATATCTGAAATGCCTATCAGCACCTTTTTTTAAAATGCCAATCGGCAACTATATCTGGAATGCCTATCGGCACCTATATTTAAAATGCCTATCGGCTTCTATATCTGAAATGCCTATCGGCACCTATTTTTAAAATGCCAATCGGCAACTATATCTGAAATGCCTATCGGCACCTATATCTGATATGCCTATCGGCACCTATTTTTGAAATGCCTATCGGAAACTACATCTGAAATGCCTATCAGCACCTATATTTGAAATGCCTATTGGCAACCATATCTGGAATGCCTATCGGCACCTATATTTGAACTGCCTATCGGCTTCTATATCTGAAATGCCTATCGGCACCTATTTTTAAAATGCCAATCGGCAACTATATCTGAAGTGCCTATCGGCACCTATATCTGAAATGAATATCGGCACCTATTTTTGAAATGCCTATCGGAAAATACATCTGAAATGCCTATCAGCACCTATATTTGAAATGCCTATCGGCAACCATATCTGGAATGCCTATCGGCACCTATATTTGAAATGCCTATCGGCTTCTATATCTGAAATGCCTATCGGCACCTATTTTTGAAATGCCAATCGGCAACTATATCTGGAATGCCTATCGGCACCTATATTTAAAATGCCTATCGGCTTCTATATCTGAAATGCCTATCGGCACCTATTTTTAAAATGCCAATCGGCAACTATATCTGAAATGCCTATCGGCACCTATATCTGATATGCCTATCGGCACCTATTTTTGAAATGCCTATCGGAAACTACATCTGAAATGCCTATCAGCACCTATATTTGAAATGCCTATTGGCAACCATATCTGGAATGCCTATCGGCACTTATATTTGAACTGCCTATCGGCTTCTATATCTGAAATGCCTATCGGCACCTATTTTTAAAATGCCAATCGGCAACTATATCTGAAGTGCCTATCGGCACCTATATCTGAAATGCCTATCGGCACCTATTTTTGAAATGCCTATCGGAAACTACATCTGAAATGCCTATCGGCACCTATATCTGAAATGCCTATCGGCACCTATTTTTGATAGGCCTATCGGAAACTACATCTGAAATGCCTATCAGCACCTATATTTGAAATGCCTATCGGCAACCATATCTGAAATGCCTATCGAAACCTATATTTGAAATACCTATCAGCTTTTATATCTGAAATGCCTATCGGCACCTATTTTTAAAATGCCAATCGGCAACTATATCTGAAATGCCTATCGGCACCTATATCTGAAATGTTTATCGGCACCTATTTTTGATAGGCCTATCGGAAACTACATCTGAAATGCCTATCAGCACCTATATTTGAAATGCCTATCGGCAACCATATCTGGAATGCCTATCAGCACCTATATTTGAAATGCCTATCGGCAACCAAATCTGAAATGCCTATCGACACCTATATTTGAAATACCTATCGGCTTCTATATCTGAAATGCCTATCGGCACCAATTTTTGAAATGCCTATCGGAAACTACATTTGAAATGCCTATCAGCACCTATATTTGAAATGCCTATCGGCTTCTATATCTGAAATGCCTATCGGCACGTATTTTAAAAATGCCTATCGGCACCTATTTTTAAAATGCCAATCGGCAACTATATCTGAAATGCCTATCGGCACCCATATCTGAAATGCCTATCGGCACCCATATCTGAAATGCCTATCAGCACCTTTTTTTAAAATGCCAATCGGCAACTATATCTGGAATGCCTATCGGCACCTATATTTAAAATGCCTATCGGCTTCTATATCTGAAATGCCTATCGGCACCTATTTTTAAAATGCCAATCGGCAACTATATCTGAAATGCCTATCGGCACCTATATCTGATATGCCTATCGGCACCTATTTTTGAAATGCCTATCGGAAACTACATCTGAAATGCCTATCAGCACCTATATTTGAAATGCCTATTGGCAACCATATCTGGAATGCCTATCGGCACCTATATTTGAACTGCCTATCGGCTTCTATATCTGAAATGCCTATCGGCACCTATTTTTAAAATGCCAATCGGCAACTATATCTGAAGTGCCTATCGGCACCTATATCTGAAATGAATATCGGCACCTATTTTTGAAATGCCTATCGGAAAATACATCTGAAATGCCTATCAGCACCTATATTTGAAATGCCTATCGGCAACCATATCTGGAATGCCTATCGGCACCTATATTTGAAATGCCTATCGGCTTCTATATCTGAAATGCCTATCGGCACCTATTTTTGAAATGCCAATCGGCAACTATATCTGGAATGCCTATCGGCACCTATATTTAAAATGCCTATCGGCTTCTATATCTGAAATGCCTATCGGCACCTATTTTTAAAATGCCAATCGGCAACTATATCTGAAATGCCTATCGGCACCTATATCTGATATGCCTATCGGCACCTATTTTTGAAATGCCTATCGGAAACTACATCTGAAATGCCTATCAGCACCTATATTTGAAATGCCTATCGGCAACAATATCTGAAATTCCTATCGACACCTATATTTTAAATACCTATTGGCTTCTATATCTGAAATGCCTATCGGCACCTATTTTTTAAATGCCTATCGGAAACTACATCTGAAATGCCTATCGGCACCTATTTTTAAAATGCCAATCGGCAACTATATCTGAAATGCCTATCGGCACCTATATCTGAAATGCCTATCGGCACCTATTCTTGAAATGCCTATTGGAAACAACATCTGAAATGCCTATCAGCACCTATATTTGAAATGCCTATCGGCACCTATAATTGAAATCCCTATCGGCTTCTATATCTGAAATGCCTATCGGCACCTATTTTTAAAATGCCAATCGGCAACTATATCTGAAATGCCTTTCGGCACCTATATCTGAAATGCCTATCGGCACCTATTTTTGAAATGCCTATCGGAAACTACATATGAAATGCCTATCAGCACCTATATTTGAAATGCCTATCCACAACCATATCTGGAATGCCTATCGGCACCTATATGTGAAATGCCTATCGGCTTCTATATCTGAAATGCCTATCGGCACCTATATCTGAAATGCGTGTCGGCACCTATATCTGAAATGCCTATCGGCACCTTTTTTTTAAATGCCTATCGGAAACTACATCTGAAATGCCTATCGGCACCTATTTTCAAAATGCCAATCGGCAACTATATCTAAAATGCCTATCGGCACATATATCTGAAATGCCTATCGGCACCTATTTTTGAAATGCCTATCGGAAACTACATTTGAAATGCCTATCAGCACCTATATTTGAAATGCCTATCGGCAACCATATCTGAAATGCCTATCGACACCCATATTTGAAATACTTATCGGCTTCTATATCTGAAATGCCTATTGGCACCTATTTTTAAAATGCCAATCGGGAACTATATCTGAAATGCCTATTGGCACTTATATCTGAAATCCTATCGGCACCTATTTTTGAAATGCCTATCGGAAACTACATCTGAAATGCCTATCAGCACCTATTTTTGAAATGCCTATCGGCTACCATATCTGGAATGCCTATCGGCACCTATATTTGAAATGCCTATCGGCTTCTCTATCTGAAATGCCTATCGGCACCTATTTTAAAAATGCAAATCGGCAAATATATCTGAAATGCCTATCGGCACCTATAACTGAAATGCCTATAGGCACCAATTTTTGAAATCTCTATCGGTAACTACATCTGAAATGCCTATCAGCACCTATATTTGAAATGCCTATCGGCAACCATATCTGGAATACCTATTGGCACCTATATTTGAAATGCCTATCGGCTTCTATATCTGAAATGCCTATCGGCACCTATTTTTAAAATGCCAATCGGCAACTATATCTGAAATGCCTATCGGCACCTATATCTGAAATGCCTATCGGCACCTATTTTTAAAATGCCTATCGGAAACGACATCTGAAATACCTATCAGCACCTATGTTTGAAATGCCTATCGGCAACCATATCTGAAATGCCTATCGACACCTATATTTGAAATACCTGTCGGCTTCTATATCTGAAAAGCCTATCGGCACTTATTTTTAAAATGCCAATCGGCAACTATATCTGAAATGCCTATCGGCACCTATATCTGAAATGCCTATCATCACCTATTTTTGAAATGCCTATCGGAAACTACATCTGAAATGCCTATCAGCACCTATATTTGAAATGCCTATCCACAACCATATCTGGAATGCCTATCGGCACCTATATTTGAAATGCCTATCGGCTTCTATATCTGAAATGCCTATCGGCACCTATTATTAAAATGCCAATCGGCAACTATATCTGAAATGCCTATCGGCACCTATTTTTGAAATGCCTATCGGAAACTACATCTGAAATGCCTATCAGCACCTATATTTGAAATGCCTATCGGCAACCATATCTGGAATGCCTATTGGCACCTATATTTGAAATGCCTATCGGCTTCAATATCTGAAATGCCTATCGGCACCTATTTTTAAAATGCCAATCAGCAACTATATCTGAAGTGCCTATCGGCACCTATATCTGAAATGCCTATCGGCACCTATTTTTGAAATGCCTATCGGAAACTACATCTGAAATGCTTATCAGCACCTATATTTGAAATGCCTATCGGCAACCACATCAGAAATGTCTATCGGCACCTATATCTGAAAAGCCTTTCTGCATTTATATCTAAAATGCCTATCGACACCTATATTTGAAATGCCTATCGGCACCTATATTTTAAATGCCTATCTGCAACTATATCTGATATGCCTATCGGCACCTATATCTGAAATGCCTATCGGCACCTATTTTTGAAATGCCTATCGGAAACTACATCTGAAATGCCTATCGGCAGCTATTTTTGAAATGCCTTTCGGAAACTACATCTGAAATGCCTATCAGCACCTATATTTGAAATGCCTATCGGCAACCATATCTGGAATGCCTATCGGCACCTATATTTGAAATGCCTATCGGCTTCTATATCTGAAATGCCTATCGGCACCTATTTTTAAAAAGCCAATCGGCAACTATATCTGAAACGCCTATCGGCACCTATATCTGAAATGCCTATCGGCACCTATTTTTGAAATGCCTATCGGAAACTACATCTGAAATGCCTATCAGCACCTATATTTGAAATGCCTATCCACAACCATATCTGGAATGCCTATCGGCACCTATATTTGAAATGCCTATCGGCTTCTATATCTGAAATGCCTATCAGCACCTATTTTTAAAATTCCAATCGGCAACTATATCTGAAATGCCTATCGGCACCTATATCTGAAATGCCTATCGTCACCTATTTTTGAAATGCCTATCGGAAACTACATCTGAAATGCCTATCAACACCTATTTTTGAAATGCCTATCGGCAACCATATCTGGAATGCCTATCGGCACCTATATTTGAAATGCCTATCGGCTTCTATATCTGAAATGCCTATCGGCACCTATTTTTAAAATGCTAATCGGCAACTATATCTGAAATGCCTATCGGCACCTATATCTGAAATGCCTATCGGCACCTATTTTTGAAATGCCTATCGGAAACTACATCTGAAATGCCTATCAGCACCTATATTTGAAATGCCTATCGGCAACAATATCTGAAATCCCTATCGACACCCATATTTGAAATACCTATCGGCTTCTATATCTGAAATGCCTATTGGCACCTATTTTTAAAATGCCAATCGGGAACTATATCTGAAATGCCTATTGGCACTTATATCTGAAATGCCTATCGGCACCTATTTTTGAAATGCCTATCGGAAACTACATCTGAAATGCCTATCTGCACCTATATTTGAAATGCCTATTGGCAACCATATCTGGAATGCCTATCGGCACCTATATTTGAACTGCCTATCGGCTTCTATATCTGAAATGCCTATCGGCACCTATTTTTAAAATGCTAATCGACAACTATATCTGAAGTGCCTATCGGCACCTATATCTGAAATGCCTATCGGCTTCTATATCTGAAATGCCTATCGGCACCTATTTTTAAAATGCCAATCGGCAACTATATCTGAAATGCCTATCGGCACCTATATCTGAAATGCCTATCGTCACCTATTTTTGAAATGCCTATCGGAAACTACATCTGAAATGCCTATCAGCACCTATATTTGAAATGCCTATCCACAACCATATCTGGAATGCCTATCGGCACCTATATTTGAAATGCCTATCGGCTTCTATATCTGAAATGCCTATCAGCACCTATTTTTAAAATTCCAATCGGCAACTATATCTGAAATGCCTATCGGCACCTATATCTGAAATGCCTATCGTCACCTATTTTTGAAATGCCTATCGGAAACTACATCTGAAATGCCTATCAACACCTATTTTTGAAATGCCTATCGGCAACCATATCTGGAATGCCTATCGGCACCTATATTTGAAATGCCTATCGGCTTCTATATCTGAAATGCCTATCAGCACCTATTTTTAAAATTCCAATCGGCAACTATATCTGAAATGCCTATCGGCACCTATATCTGAAATGCCTATCGTCACCTATTTTTGAAATGCCTATCGGAAACTACATCTGAAATGCCTATCAACACCTATTTTTGAAATGCCTATCGGCAACCATATCTGGAATGCCTATCGGCACCTATATTTGAAATGCCTATCGGCTTCTATATCTGAAATGCCTATCGGCACCTATTTTTAAAATGCCAATCGGCAACTATATCTGAAATGCCTATCGGCACCTATATCTGAAATGCCTATCGGCACCTATTTTTGAAATGTCTATCGGAAACTACATCTGAAATGCCTATCAGCACCTATATTTAAAATGCCTATCGGCAACAATATCTGAAATTCCTATCGACACCTATATTTTAAATACCTATCGGCTTCGATATCTGAAATGCCTATCGGCACCTATTTTTAAAATGCAAATCGGCAACTATATCTGAAATGCCTATCGGCACCTATATCTGAAATGCCTATAGGCACCAATTTTTGAAATGCCTATCGGTAACTACATCTGAAATGCCTATCGGCACCTATTTTTAAAATGCCTATCGGAAACGACATCTGAAATACCTATCAGCACCTATATTTGAAATGCCTATCCACAACCATATCTGGAATGCCTATCGGCACCTATATTTGAAATGCCTATCGGCTTCTATATCTGAAATGCCTATCAGCACCTATTTTTAAAATTCCAATCGGCAACTATATCTGAAGTGCCTATCGGCACCTATATCTAAAATGCCTATCGGCACCTATTTTTGAAATGCCTATCGGAAACTACATCTGAAATGCCTATCAGCACCTATATTTGAAATGCCTATCGGCAACCATATCTGCAATGCCTATCGGCACCTATATTTGAAATGCCTATCGGCTTCTATATCTGAAATGCCTATCGGCACCTATTTTTAAAATGCCAATCGGCAACTATATCTGAAATGCCTATCGGCACCTATATCTGAAATGCCTATCGGCACTTATTTTTGAAATGCTTATCGGAAACTACATCTGAAATGCCTATCAGCACCTATGTTTGAAATGCCTATCGGCAACCATATCTGGAATGCTTATCGGCACCTATATTTGAAATGCCTATCGGCTTCTATATCTGAAATGCCTATCGTCACCTATTTTTAAAATGCCAATCGACAACGATATCTGAAATGCCTATCGGCACCTATATCTGAAATGCCTATCGGCACCTATTTTTTAAATGCCTTTCGGAAACTACATCTGAAATGCCTATCTGCACCTATATTTGAAATGCCTATTGGCAACCATATCTGGAATGCCTATCGGCACCTATATTTGAACTGCCTATCGGCTTCTATATCTGAAATGCCTATCGGCACCTATTTTTAAAATGCTAATCGACAACTATATCTGAAGTGCCTATCGGCACCTATATCTGAAATGCCTATCGGCACCTATTTTTGAAATGCCTATCGGAAACTACATCTGAAATGCCTATTAGCACCTATATTTGAAATGCCTATCGGCAACCATATCTGGAATGCCTATCGGCACCTATATTTGAAATGCCTATCGGCTTCTATATTTAAAATGCCTATCGGCACCTATTTTTAAAATGCCAATTGGCAACTATATCTGATATGCTTATCGGCATCTATAACTGAAATGCCAATCGGCACCTATTTTTGAAATGCCTATCGCAAACTACATCAGAAATGCCTATCGGCACCTATATCTGAAATGCCTTTTGGCATTTATATCTGAAATGCCTATCGACACCTATATTTGAAATGCCTATCGGCACCTATATTTTAAATGCCTATTGGCAATTATATCTGATATGCCTATCGGCACCTATATCTGAAATGCCTATCGGCACCTATTTTTGAAATGCCTATCGGAAACTACATCTGAAATGCCTATCGGCACCAATTTTTAAAATGCCAATCGGCAACTATATCTGAAATGCCTATCGGCACCTATATCTGAAATGCCTATCGGCACCTATTTTTGAAATGCCTATCGGAAACTACATCTGAAATGCCTATCAGCACCTATATTTGAAATGCCTATCGGCAACCATATCTGGAATGCCTATCGGCACCTATATTTGAAATGCCTATCGGCTTCTATATCTGAAATACCTATCGGCACCAATTTTTAAGATGCCAATTGGCAACTATATCTGAAATGCCTATCGGCACCTATATTTGAAATGCCTATCGGCAACCGTATCTGGAATGCCTATCGGCACCTATATTTGAAATGCCTATCGGCTTCTATATCTGAAATGCCTATAGGCACCTATTTTTAAAATGCCAATCGGCAACTATATCTGAAATGCCTATCGGCACCTATATCTGAAATGCCTATCGGCACCTATTTTTGATAGGCCTATCGGAAACTACATCTGAAATGCCTATCAGCACCTATATTTAAAATGCCTATCGGCAACCATATCTGAAATGCCTATCGACAACTATATTTGAAATACCTATCAGCTTCTATATCTGAAATGCCTATCGGCACCTATTTTTAAAATGCCAATCGGCAACTATATCTGAAATGCCTATCGGCACCTATATCTGAAATGCCTATCGGCACCTATATCTGAAATGCCTATCGGCACCTATTTTTGAAATGCCTATCGGAAACTACTTCTGAAATGCCTATCAGCACCTATATTTGAAATGCCTATCGGCAACCATATCTGGAATGCCTATCGGCACCTATATTTGAAATGCCTATTGGCTTCTATATCTGAAATGCCTATCGGCACGTATTTTAAAAATGCCTATCGGCACCTATTTTTAAAATGCCAATCGGCAACTATATCTGAAATGCCTATCGGCACCTATATCTGAAATGCCTATCGGCACCTATTTTTGAAATGCCTATCGGAAACTACATCTGAAATGCCTATCAGCACCTATATTTGAAATGCCTATCGGCAACCATATCTGGAATGCCTATCGGCACCTATATTTGAAATGCCTATCGGCTTCTATATCTGAAATACCTATCGGCACCAATTTTTAAGATGCCAATTGGCAACTATATCTGAAATGCCTATCGGCACCTATATTTGAAATGCCTATCGGCAACCGTATCTGGAATGCCTATCGGCACCTATATTTGAAATGCCTATCGGCTTCTATATCTGAAATGCCTATAGGCACCTATTTTTAAAATGCCAATCGGCAACTATATCTGAAATGCCTATCGGCACCTATATCTGAAATGCCTATCGGCACCTATTTTTGATAGGCCTATCGGAAACTACATCTGAAATGCCTATCAGCACCTATATTTAAAATGCCTATCGGCAACCATATCTGAAATGCCTATCGACAACTATATTTGAAATACCTATCAGCTTCTATATCTGAAATGCCTATCGGCACCTATTTTTAAAATGCCAATCGGCAACTATATCTGAAATGCCTATCGGCACCTATATCTGAAATGCCTATCGGCACCTATATCTGAAATGCCTATCGGCACCTATTTTTGAAATGCCTATCGGAAACTACTTCTGAAATGCCTATCAGCACCTATATTTGAAATGCCTATCGGCAACCATATCTGGAATGCCTATCGGCACCTATATTTGAAATGCCTATTGGCTTCTATATCTGAAATGCCTATCGGCACGTATTTTAAAAATGCCTATCGGCACCTATTTTTAAAATGCCAATCGGCAACTATATCTGAAATGCCTATCGGCACCTATATCTGAAATGCCTATCGGCACCTATTTTTGAAATGCCTATCGGAAACTACATCTGAAATGCCTATCAGCACCTATATTTGAAATGCCTATCGGCAACCATATCTGGAATGCCTATCGGCACCTATATTTAAAATGCCAATTGGCTAATATATCTGAAGTGCCTATCGGCACCTATATCTGAAATGCCTATCGGCACCTATTTTTGAAATGCCTATCGGAAACTACATCTGAAATGCCTATTAGCACCTATATTTGAAATGCCTATCGGCAACCATATCTGGAATGCCTATCGGCACCTATATTTGAAATGCCTATCGGCTTCTATATTTAAAATGCCTATCGGCACCTATTTTTAAAATGCCAATTGGCAACTATATCTGATATGCTTATCGGCATCTATAACTGAAATGCCAATCGGCACCTATTTTTGAAATGCCTATCGCAAACTACATCAGAAATGCCTATCGGCACCTATATCTGAAATGCCTTTTGGCATTTATATCTGAAATGCCTATCGACACCTATATTTGAAATGCCTATCGGCACCTATATTTTAAATGCCTATTGGCAATTATATCTGATATGCCTATCGGCACCTATATCTGAAATGCCTATCGGCACCTATTTTTGAAATGCCTATCGGAAACTACATCTGAAATGCCTATCGGCACCAATTTTTAAAATGCCAATCGGCAACTATATCTGAAATGCCTATCGGCACCTATATCTGAAATGCCTATCGGCACCTATTTTTGAAATGCCTATCGGAAACTACATCTGAAATGCCTATCAGCACCTATATTTGAAATGCCTATCGGCAACCATATCTGGAATGCCTATCGGCACCTATATTTGAAATGCCTATCGGCTTCTATATCTGAAATACCTATCGGCACCAATTTTTAAGATGCCAATTGGCAACTATATCTGAAATGCCTATCGGCACCTATATTTGAAATGCCTATCGGCAACCGTATCTGGAATGCCTATCGGCACCTATATTTGAAATGCCTATCGGCTTCTATATCTGAAATGCCTATAGGCACCTATTTTTAAAATGCCAATCGGCAACTATATCTGAAATGCCTATCGGCACCTATATCTGAAATGCCTATCGGCACCTATTTTTGATAGGCCTATCGGAAACTACATCTGAAATGCCTATCAGCACCTATATTTAAAATGCCTATCGGCAACCATATCTGAAATGCCTATCGACAACTATATTTGAAATACCTATCAGCTTCTATATCTGAAATGCCTATCGGCACCTATTTTTAAAATGCCAATCGGCAACTATATCTGAAATGCCTATCGGCACCTATATCTGAAATGCCTATCGGCACCTATATCTGAAATGCCTATCGGCACCTATTTTTGAAATGCCTATCGGAAACTACTTCTGAAATGCCTATCAGCACCTATATTTGAAATGCCTATCGGCAACCATATCTGGAATGCCTATCGGCACCTATATTTGAAATGCCTATTGGCTTCTATATCTGAAATGCCTATCGGCACGTATTTTAAAAATGCCTATCGGCACCTATTTTTAAAATGCCAATCAGCAACTATATCTGAAATGCCTATCGGCACCTATATCTGAAATGCCTATCGGCACCTATTTTTGAAATGCCTATCGGAAACTACATCTGAAATGCCTATCAGCACCTATATTTGAAATGCCTATCGGCAACCATATCTGGAATGCCTATCGGCACCTATATTTAAAATGCCAATTGGCTAATATATCTGATTTGCTTATCGGCATCTATACCTGAAATGCCAATCGGCACCTATTTTTGAAATGCCTATCGCAAACTACATCTGAAATGCCTATTAGCACCTATATTTGAAATGCCTATCGGCAACCATATCTGGAATGCCTATCGGCACCTATATTTGAAATGCCTATCGGCTTCTATATCTGAAATGCCTATCGGCACCTATTTTTAAAATGCCAATTGGCAACTATATCTGATATGCTTATCGGCATCTATAACTGAAATGCCAATCGGCACCTATTTTTGAAATGCCTATCGCAAACTACATCAGAAATGCCTATCGGCACCTATATCTGAAATGCCTTTTGGCATTTATATCTGAAATGCCTATCGACACCTATATTTGAAATGCCTATCGGCACCTATATTTTAAATGCCTATTGGCAATTATATCTGATATGCCTATCGGCACCTATATCTGAAATGCCTATCGGCACCTATTTTTGAAATGCCTATCGGAAACTACATCTGAAATGCCTATCGGCACCAATTTTTAAAATGCCAATCGGCAACTATATCTGAAATGCCTATCGGCACCTATATCTGAAATGCCTATCGGCACCTATTTTTAAAATGCCTATCGGAAACTACATCTGAAATGCCTATCAGCACCTATATTTGAAATGCCTATCGGCAACCATATCTGGAATGCCTATCGGCACCTATATTTGAAATGCCTATCGGCTTCTATATCTGAAATACCTATCGGCACCAATTTTTAAGATGCCAATTGGCAACTATATCTGAAATGCCTATCGGCACCTATATTTGAAATGCCTATCGGCAACCGTATCTGGAATGCCTATCGGCACCTATATTTGAAATGCCTATCGGCTTCTATAAATGAAATGCCTATAGGCACCTATTTTTAAAATCATAATCGGCAACTATATCTGAAATGCCTATCGGCACCTATATCTGAAATGCCTATCGGCACCTATTTTTGATAGGCCTATCGGAAACTACATCTGAAATGCCTATCAGCACCTATATTTAAAATGCCTATCGGCAACCATATCTGAAATGCCTATCGACAACTATATTTGAAATACCTATCAGCTTCTATATCTGAAATGCCTATCGGCACCTATTTTTAAAATGCCAATCGGCAACTATATCTGAAATGCCTATCGGCACCTATATCTGAAATGCCTATCGGCACCTATATCTGAAATGCCTATCGGCACCTATTTTTGAAATGCCTATCGGAAACTACTTCTGAAATGCCTATCAGCACCTATATTTGAAATGCCTATCGGCAACCATATCTGGAATGCCTATCGGCACCTATATTTGAAATGCCTATTAGCTTCTATATCTGAAATGCCTATCGGCACGTATTTTAAAAATGCCTATCGGCACCTATTTTTAAAATGCCAATCGGCAACTATATCTGAAATGCCTATCGGCACCTATATCTGAAATGCCTATCGGCACCTATTTTTGAAATGCCTATCGGAAACTACATCTGAAATGCCTATCAGCACCTATATTTGAAATGCCTATCGGCAACCATATCTGGAATGCCTATCGGCACCTATATTTAAAATGCCAATTGGCTAATATATCTGATTTGCTTATCGGCATCTATAACTGAAATGCCAATCGGCACCTATTTTTGAAATGCCTATCGCAAACTACATCTGAAATGCCTATTAGCACCTATATTTGAAATGCCTATCGGCAACCATATCTGGAATGCCTATCGGCACCTATATTTGAAATGCCTATCGGCTTCTATATCTGAAATGCCTATCGGCACCTATATTTGAAATGCCTATCGGCAACCGTATCTGGAATGCCTATCGGCACCTATATTTGAAATGCCTATCGGCTTTTATATCTGAAATGCCTATCGGCACCTATTTTTAAAATGCCAATCGGCAACTATATCTGAAATGCCTATCGGCACCTATATCTGATATGCCTATCGGCACCTATTTTTGAAATGCCTATCGGAAACTACATCTGAAATGCCTATCAGCACCTGTATTTGAAATGCCTATTGGCAACCATATCTGGAATGCCTATCGGCACCTATATTTGAACTGCCAATCGGCCTCTATATCTGAAATGCCTATCGGCACCTATTTTTAAAATGCCAATCGGCAACTATATCTGAAGTGCCTATCGGCACCTATATCTGAAATGCCTATCGGCACCTATTTTTGAAATGCCTATCGGAAACTACATCTGAAATGCCTATCAGCACCTATATTTGAAATGCCTATCGGCAACCATATCTGAAATGCCTATCGAAACCTATATTTGAAATACCTATCAGCTTCTATATATGAAATGCCTATCGGCACCTATTTTTAAAATGCCAATCGGCAACTATATCTGAAATGCCTATCGGCACCTATATCTGAAATGCCTATCGGCACCTATTTTTGATAGGCCTATCGGAAACTACATCTGAAATGCCTATCAGCACCTATATTTGAAATGCCTATCGGCAACCATATCTGGAATGCCTATCAGCACCTATATTTGAAATGCCTATCGGCAACCAAATCTGAAATGCCTATCGACACCTATATTTGAAATACCTATCGGCTTCTATATCTGAAATGCCTATCGGCACCTATTTTTAAAGTGGCAATCGGCAACTATATCTGAAATGCCTATCGGCACCTATATCTGAAATGCCTATCGGCACCAATTTTTGAAATGCCTATCGGAAACTACATCTGAAATGCCTATCAGCACCTATATTTGAAATGCCTATCGGCTTCTATATCTGAAATGCCTATTGGCACCTATTTTTAAAATGCCAATCGGCAACCACATCAGTAATGCCTATCGGCACCAATATCTGAAATGCCTTTCGGCATTTATGTCTGAAATGCCTATCGACACCTATATTTGAAATGCCTATCGGTACCTATATTTTAAATGCCTATCGGCAACTATATCTGATATGCCTATCGGCACCTATATCTGAAATGCCTATCGGCACCTATTTTTGAAATGCCTATCTTAAAATACATCTGAAACGCCTATAGGCACCTATTTTTAAAATGCCAATCGGCAACTATATCTGAAATGCCTTTCGGCACCTATATCTGAAATGCCTATCGGCACCTATTTTTGAAATGCCTATCGGAAACTACATCTGAAATGCCTATCAGCACCTATATTTGAAATGCCTATCGGCAACCATATCTGGAAAGCCTATCGGCACCTATATTTGAAATGCCTATCGGCTTCTCTATCTGAAATGCCTATCAGCACCTATTTTTAAAATGCCAATCGGCAACAACATCAGAAATGCCTATCGGCACCTATATCTGAAATGCCTTTCGGCATTTATATCTGAAATGCCTATCGACACCTATATTTGAAATACCTATCGGCTTCTATATCTGAAATGCCTATCGGCACCTATTTTTAAAATGCCAATCGGCAACTATATCTGAAATGCCTATCGGCACCTATATCTGAAATGCCTATCAACACCTATATCTGAAATGCCTATCGGCACCTATTTTTGAAATGCCTATCGGAAACTACTTCTGAAATGCCTATCAGCACTAATATTTGAAATGCCTATCGGCAACCATATCTGGAATGCCTATCGGCACCTATATTTGAAATGCCTATCGGCTTCTATATCTGAAATGCCTATCGGCACGTATTTTAAAAATGCCTATCGGCACCTATTTTTAAAATGCCAAACGGCAACTATATCTGAAATGCCTATCGGCACCCATATCTAAAATGCCTATCGGCACCCATATCTGAAATGCCTATCAGCACCTTTTTTTAAAATGCCAATCGGCAACTATATCTGAAATGCCTATCGGCACCTATATCTGAAATGCCTATCGGCACCTATTTTTGAAATGCCTATCGGAAACTACATCTGAAATGCCTATCAGCACCTATATTTGAAATGCCTATCGGCAACCATATCTGGAATGCCTATCGGCACCTATATTTAAAATGCCTATCGGCTTCTATATCTGAAATGCCTATCGGCACCTATTTTTAAAATGCCAATCGGCAACTATATCTGAAATGCCTATCGGCACCTATATCTGATATGCCTATCGGCACCTATTTTTGAAATGCCTATCGGAAACTACATCTGAAATGCCTATCAGCACCTATATTTGAAATGCCTATTGGCAACCATATCTGGAATGCCTATCGGCACCTATATATGAACTGCCTATCGGCTTCTATATCTGAAATGCCTATCGGCACCTATTTTTAAAAAGCCAATCGGCAACTATATCTGAAGTGCCTATCGGCACCTATATCTGAAATGCCTATCGGCACCTATTTTTGAAATGCCTTTCGGAAACTACATCTGAAATGCCTATCTGCACCTATATTTGAAATGCCTATTGGCAACCATATCTGGAATGCTTATCGGCACCTATATTTGAAATGCCTATCGGCTTCTATATCTGAAATGCCTATCGGCACCTATATCTGAAATGCCTATCGGCACTTATTTTTGAAATGCTTATCGGAAACTACATCTGAAATGCCTATCAGCACCTATGTTTGAAATGCCTATCGGCAACCATATCTGGAATGCTTATCGGCACCTATATTTGAAATGCCTATCGGCTTCTATATCTGAAATGCCTATCGGCACCTATTTTTAAAATGCCAATCGACAACGATATCTGAAATGCCTATCGGCACCTATATCTGAAATACCTATCGGCACCTATTTTTGTAATGCCTATCGGAAACTACATTTGAAATGCCTATCAGCACCTATATTTGAAATGCCTATCGGCAACCATATCTGAAATGCCTATCGACACCTATATTTGAAATACCTATCGGCTTCTATATCTGAAATACCTATCGGCACCTATTTTTGAAATGCCTATCGGAAACTACATTTGAATTGCCTATCAGCACCTATATTTGAAATGCCTATCGGCAACCATATCTGGAATGCCTATCGGCACCTATATTTGAACTGCCTATCGGCTTCTATATCTGAAATGCCTATCGGCACCTATTTTTAAAATGCCAATCGGCAACTATATCTGAAGTGCCTATCGGCACCTATATCTGAAATGCCTATCGGCACCTATTTTTGAAATGCCTATCGGAAACTACATCTGAAATGCCTATTAGCACCTGTATTTGAAATGCCTATCGGCAACCATATCTGGAATGCCTATCGGCACCTATATTTGAAATGCCTATCGGCTTCTATATTTGAAATGCCTATCGGCACCTATTTTAAAAATGCCAATTGGCAACTATATCTGATATGCTTATCGGCATCTATAACTGAAATGCCAATCGGCACCTATTTTTGAAATGCCTATCGCAAACTACATCAGAAATGCCTATCGGCACCCATATCTGAAATGCCTTTCGGCATTTATATCTGAAATGCCTATCGACACCTATATTTGAAATGCCTATCGGCACCTATATTTTAAATGCCTATTGGCAACTATATCTGATATGCCTATCGGCACCTATATCTGAAATGCCTATCGGCTCCTATTTTTGAAATGCCTATCGGAAACTACATCTGAAATGCCTATCGGCACCAATTTTTAAAATGCCAATCGGCAACTATATCTGAAATGCCTATCGGCACCTATATCTGAAATGCCTATCGGCACCTATTTTTGAAATGCCTATCGGAAACTACATCTGAAATGCCTATCAGCACCTATATTTGAAATGCCTATCGGCAACCATATCTGGAATGCCTATCGGCACCTATATTTGAAATGCCTATCGACTTCTATATCTGAAATACCTATCGGCACCAATTTTTAAGATGCCAATTGGCAACTATATCTGAAATGCCTATCGGCACCTATATTTGAAATGCCTATCGGCAACCGTATCTGGAATGCCTATCGGCACCTATATTTGAAATGCCTATCGGCTTCTATATCTGAAATGCCTATAGGCACCTATTTTTAAAATGCCAATCGGCAACTATATCTGAAATGCCTATCGGCACCTATATCTGAAATGCCTATCGGCACCTATTTTTGATAGGCCTATCGGAAACTACATCTGAAATGCCTATCAGCACCTATATTTAAAATGCCTATCGGCAACCATATCTGAAATGCCTATCGACAACTATATTTGAAATACCTATCAGCTTCTATATCTGAAATGCCTATCGGCACCTATTTTTAAAATGCCAATCGGCAACTATATCTGAAATGCCTATCGGCACCTATATCTGAAATGCCTATCGGCACCTATATCTGAAATGCCTATCGGCACCTATTTTTGAAATGCCTATCGGAAACTACTTCTGAAATGCCTATCAGCACCTATATTTGAAATGCCTATCGGCAACCATATCTGGAATGCCTATCGGCACCTATATTTGAAATGCCTATCGGCTTCTATATCTGAAATGCCTATCGGCACGTATTTTAAAAATGCCTATCGGCACCTATTTTTAAAATGCCAATCGGCAACTATATCTGAAATGCCTATCGGCACCTATATCTGAAATGCCTATCGGCACCTATTTTTGAAATGCCTATCGGAAACTACATCTGAAATGCCTATCAGCACCTATATTTGAAATGCCTATCGGCAACCATATCTGGAATGCCTATCGGCACCTATATTTAAAATGCCAATTGGCAACTATATCTGATTTTCTTATCGGCATCTATAACTGAAATGCCAATCGGCACCTATTTTTGAAATGCCTATCGCAAACTACATCTGAAATGCCTATTAGCACCTATATTTGAAATGCCTATCGGCAACCATATCTGGAATGCCTATCGGCACCTATATTTGAAATGCCTATCGGCTTCTATATCTGAAATGCCTATCGGCACCTATATTTGAAATGCCTATCGGCAACCGTATCTGGAATGCCTATCGGCACCTATATTTGAAATGCCTATCGGCTTCTATATCTGAAATGCCTATCGGCACCTATTTTTAAAATGCCAATCGGCAACTATATCTGAAATGCCTATCGGCACCTATATCTGATATGCCTATCGGCACCTATTTTTGAAATGCCTATCGGAAACTACATCTAAAATGCCTATCAGCACCTATATTTGAAATGCCTATTGGCAACCATATCTGGAATGCCTATCGGCACCTATATTTGAACTGCCTATCGGCCTCTATATCTGAAATGCCTATCGGCACCTATTTTTAAAATGCCAATCGGCAACTATATCTGAAGTGCCTATCGGCACCTATATCTGAAATGCCTATCGGCACCTATTTTTTAAATACCTATCGGAAACTACATCTGAAATGCCTATCAGCACCTATATTTGAAATGCCTATCGGCAACCATATCTGGAATGCCTATCGGCACCTATATTTGAAATGCCTATAGGCTTCTATATTTGAAATGCCTATCGGCACCTCTTTTTAAAATGCCAATTGGCAACTATATCTGATTTGCTTATCGGCATCTATAACTGAAATGCCAATCGGCACCTATTTTTGAAATGACTATCGCAAACTACATCTGAAATGCCTATTAGCACCTATATTTGAAATGCCTATCGGCAACCATATCTGGAATGCCTATCGGCACCTATATTTGAAATGCCTATCGGCTTCTAAATCTGAAATGCCTATCGGCACTTATTTTTATAATGCCAATCGGCAACTATATCTGAAATGCCTATCGGCACCTATATCTGAAATGCCTATCGGCACCTATTTTTTAAATGCCTATCGGAAACTACATCTGAAATGCCTATCAGCACCTATATTTGAAATGCCTATCGGCAAACATATCTGGAATGCCTATCGGCACCTATATTTGAAATGCCTATCGGCTCCTATATCTGAAATGCCTATCGGCACCTATTTTTAAAATGACAATCGGCAACTATATCTGAAATGCCTATCGGCACCTTTATCTGAAATGCCTATCGGCACTTATTTTTGAAATGCCTATCGTTAACTACATCTGAAATGCCTATCAGCACCTATATTTGAAATGCCTATCGGCAACCATATCTGGAATGCCTATCGGCACCTATATTTGAAATGCCTATCGGCTTCTATATCTGAAATGCCTATCGGCACCTATTTTTATAATGCCAATCGGCAACTATATCTGAAATGCCTATCGGCACCTATATCTGAAATGCCTATCGGCACCTATTTTTTAAATGCTTATCGGAAACTACATCTGAAATGCCTATCAGCACCTATATTTGAAATGCCTATCGGCAACCATATCTGGAATGCCTATCGGCACCTATATTTGAAATGCCTATCGGCTCCTATATCTGAAATGCCTATCGGCACCTATTTTTAAAATGACAATCGGCAACTATATCTGAAATGCCTATCGGCACCTATATCTGAAATGCCTATCGGCACTTATTTTTGAAATGCCTATCGTTAACTACATCTGAAATGCCTATCAGCACCTATATTTGAAATGCCTATCGGCAACCATATCTGGAATGCCTATCGGCACCTATATTTGAAATGCCTATCGGCTTCTATATCTGAAATGCCTATCGGCACCTATTTTTATAATGCCAATCGGCAACTATATCTGAAATGCCTATCGGCACCTATATCTGAAATGCCTATCGGCACCTATTTTTTAAATGCCTATCGGAAACTACATCTGAAATGCCTATCAGCACCTATGTTTGAAATGCCTATCGGCAACCATATCTGGAATGCTTATCGGCACCTATATTTGAAATGCCTATCGGCTTCTATATCTGAAATGCCTATCGGCACCTATTTTTAAAATGCCAATCGACAACTATATCTGAAATGCCTATCGGCACCTATATCTAAAATGCCTATCGGCACCTATTTTTTAAATGCTTTTCGGAAACTACATCTGAAATGCCTATCTGCACCTATATTTGAAATGCCTATCGGCAACCATATCTGAAATGCCTATCGACACCTATATTTGAAATACCTATCGGCTTCCATATATCTGAAATGCCTATCGGCACCTATTTTTAAAATGCCAATCGGCAACTATATCTGAAGTGCCTATCGGCACCTATATCTGAAATGCCCATCGGCACCTATTTTTGAAATGCCTATCGGCAACTACATCAGAGATGCCTATCGGCACCTATATCTGAAATGCCTATCGACACCTATATTAAAAATGCCTATCGGCACCTATATTTTAAATGCCTATTGGCAACTATATCTGATATGCCTATCGGCACCTTTATCTGAAATGCCTATCGGCACCTATTTTTGAAATGCCTATCGGAAACTACATCTGAAATGCCTATCGGCACCTATTTTTACAATGCCAATCGGCAACTATATCTGAAATGCCTATCTGCACGTATATCTGAAATGCCTATCGGCACCTATTTTTGAAATGCCTATCGGAAACTACATCTGAAATGCCTATCAGCACCTATATTTGAAATGCCTTTCGTCAACCATATCTGGAATGCCTATCGGCACCTATATTTGAAATGCCTATCGGCTTCTATATCTGAAATGCCTATCGGCACCTATTTTTAAGATGCCAATTGGCAACTATATCTGAAATGCCTATCGGCACCTATATTTGAAATGCCTATCGGCAACCGTATCTGAAATGCCTATCGGCACCTATATTTGAAATGCCTATCGGCTTCTATATCTGAAATGCCTATCGGCACCTATTTTTAAAATGCCAATCGGCAACTATATCTGAAATGCCTATCGGCACCTATATCTGAAATGCCTATCGGCACCTATTTTTGATAGGCCTATCGGAAACTACATCTGAAATGCCTATCAGCACCTATATTTGAAATGCCTATCGGCAACCATATCTGAAATGCCTATCGAAACCTATATTTGGAATACCTATCAGCTTCTATATCTGAAATGCCTATCGGCACCTATTTTTAAAATGCCAATCGGCAACTATATCTGAAATGCCTATCGGCACCTATATCTGAAATGCCTATCGGCACCTATTTTTGATAGGCCTATCGGAAACTACATCTGAAATGCCTATCAGCACCTATATTTGAAATGCCTATCGGCAACCATATCTGGAATGCCTATCAGCACCTATATTTGAAATGCCTATCGGCAACCAAATCTGAAATGCCTATCGACACCTATATTTGAAATACCTATCGGCTTCTATATCTGAAATGCCTATCGGCACCAATTTTTGAAATGCCTATCGGAAACTACATTTGAAATGCCTATCAGCACCTATATTTGAAATGCCTATCGGCTTCTATATCTGAAATGCCTATCGGCACGTATTTTAAAAATGCCTATCGGCACCTATTTTTAAAATGCCAATCGGCAACTATATCTGAAATGCCTATCGGCACCCATATCTGAAATGCCTATCGGCACCCATATCTGAAATGCCTATCAGCACCTTTTTTTAAAATGCCAATCGGCAACTATATCTGGAATGCCTATCGGCACCTATATTTAAAATGCCTATCGGCTTCTATATCTGAAATGCCTATCGGCACCTATTTTTAAAATGCCAATCGGCAACTATATCTGAAATGCCTATCGGCACCTATATCTGATATGCCTATCGGCACCTATTTTTGAAATGCCTATCGGAAACTACATCTGAAATGCCTATCAGCACCTATATTTGAAATGCCTATTGGCAACCATATCTGGAATGCCTATCGGCACCTATATTTGAACTGCCTATCGGCTTCTATATCTGAAATGCCTATCGGCACCTATTTTTAAAATGCCAATCGGCAACTATATCTGAAGTGCCTATCGGCACCTATATCTGAAATGAATATCGGCACCTATTTTTGAAATGCCTATCGGAAAATACATCTGAAATGCCTATCAGCACCTATATTTGAAATGCCTATCGGCAACCATATCTGGAATGCCTATCGGCACCTATATTTGAAATGCCTATCGGCTTCTATATCTGAAATGCCTATCGGCACCTATTTTTGAAAT